>BLSH010213318.1:748639-760555 GCA_018402905.1 Glandirana rugosa | reverse complement strand
ATGGATACATGGGTGGATGGGTGAACACAGATGCATTGTCATTGTCATGAATAATACCACATAACCACGTGCATGAAATTTATGTTTCAGATGTTTAACTGCCATAATCACATTTGATATATCATGGTCTCAAAGAACACATATGTTATCATTGATAAATATGATTTTAATCATAAAGTTTATATATAGACATAATCATGATAAAAAATAGTAAACATGATATAAAGTCAATGAGCATAATAAGTAAAATACATACAGTATATATACAAATAGATATGAGCACATGATTGGCCCAAAGAAATCATGAATTACTCGTACATCATACACACAAAAAATTGGTTAATATGCTGAATAAAAAACTTGGTAAAAAACTGACTTGTCTTGGCACCCTTAATGGAGACTCTACGTGTTTCATGGCATTTCAGCCACTCATCAGGAGTATGATATATAATGGTACTAAAAAAATGGGTAAAAAAATGTCCATTAATATATAACCCCTCTCAAGGAAGGAAAGTATCAAAAAATGACATGTTTATTACTCACAAAACAGCTCCCAGGCTGTACCCAGCCTGGGAATGGGATTTGATAAAAGCCACGGATGAATGCCTGATCCGGGGTTGAGGCGGGAAATCCCCCCCAAGAAACCAGAGGAAAGCAGCCAATGGGCAGGCCAGACCACCATGACACAGCCCTTGTGGATATGGATATATGTTGGTGAACCAAACTGCTCTGTAAAAAATGAAGTATAGTAGTGAATGACACAAATGGGGTGTGCAGATATATGGACTGCATGAAAATTTTATGTATTCCCATAAAGGGCTAATGGGTGTAGGGGTGTGAATGGGTGAACATGGATGCATGGGTGACAGATGAGGCTGGATGGGCGAGCATGGATGAGGCTGAATGGATGAGACTGGATGGATGAGCATGGATGGATGAACGGGGGGTGCAAACTGGCACATAGCAATGCTGTGGGCACTTCAGATCCTGCCCACAGCACTGCTGCTTCTAATCTCTCCTCCCTCTCCTCACACACTGCACCAATCAGTGCGGAGAAGGGAGAGACAAGCTGGATATCCGCCGCCTTGTTTACAAATGATGGATCGAACACGTGGTAAACAGCCGCTGCGAGCAGCCATTTACCGCAATCCGTGATGCGCCGGGTATCCCAGACACGGCGGTCACGGATGCTCCCGGGTGCGTGCCCCAGGAGGCGCGTGGTAATATGATTCTGGGAGGATGTTATAGTACGCTCTCCCAGAACAACTGATCCACCTTGCGGCCATGTATTTACATTACACGGTCGGCAAGTGGTTAAGAAAGGTATGAACGCCAGAGAGAGAGAGATATCATTTTGCCCCTGAACAAGTCATTAGTAAGACCTCATCTGGAATATGCAGTTCAGTTTTGGGCACCAGTTCTCAAAAAGGATATCAGAGAACTGGAGAAAAAGCGGAGAAGGGCAACCAAACTGATCAGCGGCATGGAGGAACTGAATTTATTCTCTCTCGCGAAGAGCAGATTAAGGGGGGATATGATCAACATGTACAAATACATAAGTGGTCCATATAGTGAACTTGGTGTTGAGTTATTTACTTTAAGGTCATCACAGAGGACAAGGGGGCACTCTTTACAACTGGAGGAAAAGAGATTTAAACTCCAAATTTGGAAAGGTTTCTTCACAGTAAAAATGTGAAATAGACTCCCTCGAGAGCTGATTCTGGCCAGCTCAATAGATTGCTTTAAAAAAAGGCCTGGATTCTTTCCTAAATGTACTTAACATAACTGGGTACTGACATTTATAGGTAAAGTTGATCCAGGGAAAATCCGATTTCCTCTTGGGGAATCAAGAAGGAATTTTTTCTCCTGCTGAGGTTTTTAGCCTTCCTCTGGATCAACTGTGGGTATAGGATTGTGTATATGGGATTGTATGATTTTTTTTTTCTTGGTTGAACTAGATGGACTGGTGTCTTTTTTCAACCTGACTAACTATGTAACATACATTGATGTATGCATGTGCATATCTGTATATACAACAAGAATGTCCTTGTGAAAGCCACAAAGGACCAAGAGGTTAATTTATGAGGGACGGGCAATACATACCAATAGATAATTATGTAATAAATCACTTTAAATATTTCATCAATAAAAAATTACAGTACATGATATCTGAATACTTATATGTAAAAGTTACACCGCTAAGCCCATATGGAGTCCGTAGGTCTCCTGGGCCACACAGACCACACACCATAAAACACACACATAGGGGAAACAAGACAATTAAAAAACAGCGTCTGGACACACAGAAGATTTTGAACGGACTAGTACACTACCATCCTGTGAAGGGAGAGAAATTTTTGAATATCATTCCAGAATCTCTGGTATAAGGGTGGCTGTGGTGTGCTAAGTCCCGGTGGGATCCTAGGACCGCTCAGAAAGGACCCAGACAGTCACATAAATTTGGTTGTAAGGAAATGTCAGGTGTTGCCACTCAGTAAAGGCTTGATAATCTAGAGCCTATGGCAAGATAATTGGAGCAAATGATAAGGGCAGGAATGTCCAACGCTTATTAAAGTGGTAGTAAACCCTCCTATCGTTTTCAGCCAAGGAAGCTGCCATCTTTGCCTCTGTTTAATCTACAACTGCCATGATGCTGCACATGTGATCAGCTATGACACCAGCCATTGGATGGTTTGACAGTTTGGTTTAGAGCACAACCAATGGGAGTGTTACATTTCCGGCACGTGACTGGTTTTTAACCTGTTAAATGCATGGGTTTACTACCGCTTTAAAGGCTATGAAGGCTCATTGGAGTAGCCAAGGTATGTGTATATGTAGAGCAAACTATAACGGATAATAACTGTCAGTGTGGATGACCATAGTTGTTGTCCTGTATGCATGTAACATGCGGTATCGAGATAGACAGTTCCAAGGACCCACCGCAAGTGCAGTTCGTTATAGTGCAGGTTAATACATGTAACACTTTACCCCATCCAGTTCCACCTTCATTGGCTAGGTCACTCCTCCTTTCCAGAGTCTGTTGATAGTCCGCTGTCTAGAGGTAGCAGCACTTTATCCCCGCGGAGTACACTGCGGTTCCCGAGAGATGGGAGTCCGCTATAAGCTCTGCTTTCCATGTAGCAGGCAATGGGATCCTGAATGGGCTGTACGTTCTGAGTGTGCTTCAAGCCTCGTTTTCCTGTTCGGAATTGGTCATACACCAGGACGCTTAGTCCGACCTCCGGAAAACAGGACTATGCCATGAACATAAAGCACAATAGTGATTTGTACTAATATATATACATAATGGGATGAACATTTCTTTATTAGTGACTAATTAATAGAGACAATTCCTGTTATAACTCAATGTACCCACTGATCTATAATGGGGATCCCATTATAGATCAGGGGGTACATTGAGTTATAACAGGAATATATATGTATATATATTAGTACAAATCACTATTGTGCTTTATGTTCATGGTATAGTCCTATTTTCCCAATATGTGTCATGTGTCTCTTCTCTCTCTTCCTCTACTCCCCCTTCGTTTGTCTCCTCCAACATCTAGGTATTATGTTTATAATATGTCTAGGGAAATGGCCTCTGATTTAACAAGCCGTCCACTAACACACTGACACCCCTGATGCAAATCAACCTTGATGGGCGGCAGCTCCGATGACTGAATCAATTTAAAGCGGTAGTAAACCCATCCATTTAACAGTTTAAAAATCAGTTACATTTCCGGCACGTGCCGGAAATGTAACACTCTCATTGGTTGTGCTCTAAATGTGTTAAATCATCCAATGGCTGGTATCATAGCTGATCACATGTGCAGCATCACAGCAGTTGTAGATTAAACAGAGGCCAAGATGGCAGCTTCCTTGGCTGAAAATGATAGGAGGGTTTACTACCACTTTAAGGGAGGTGAGGCTGCCTGCCCAATCAGATCGTCCAGACGAAGCTACACTACTCTGCATAGCGAAATGCGTTGACGTCACAGGCGTCATGTGACGTTACGGAGGTCGGACTAAGCGTCCTGGTGTATGACCAGTTCCGAACTGGAAAACGATGCTTGAAGCGCACTCAGAACATACAGCCCATTCAGAATACCATTGCCTGCTACATGAAAAGCAGAACTTATAGCGGACTCCCATCTCTCGAGAACCGCAGTGTACTCCGCAGGGATGAAGTGCTGCTACCTCTAGACAACAGACTATCAACAGACTCTGGAAAGGAGGAGTGACCTAGCCAATGAAGGTGGAACTGGATGGGATAAAGTGTTACATGTATTAACCTGCACTACAACGAACTGCACTTGCGGTGGGTCCTTGGAACTGTCTATCTCAATACCGCATGTTACATGCATACAGGACAACAACTATGGTCATCCACATTGACAGTTATTATCCGTTATAGTTTGCACTTCATATACACACCCCTTGGCTACTCCAATGAGCCTTCATAGCCTTTAATAAGCGTTGGACATTCCTGCCCTTATCATTTGCTCCAATTATCTTACCATAGGCTCTAGATTATTTAGCCTTTACTGAGTGGCAACACCTGACATTTCCTTACAACCAAATTTCTGTGACTGTCTGGGTCCTTTCTGAGCGGTCCTAGGATCCCACTGGCACTTAGCACACTACAGCCACCCTTATACCAGAGATTCTGGAATGATATTCAATAATTTCTCTCCCTTCACAGGATGGTAGTGTACTAGTCCGTTCAAAATCTTCTGTGCGTCTGGACGCTGGTTTTTAATTGTCTTGTCTCCCCTATGTGTGTGTTTTATGGTGTGTGGCCCAGGAGACCTACGGACTCCATATGGGCGTAGTGGTGTAACTTTTACATATATGTATTCAGATATCATGTACTGTAATTTTTTATTGATGAAATAATTAAAGTGATTTATTACATAATTATCTATTGGTACGTATTGCCCGTCCCTCATAAATTAACCTCTTGGTCCTTTGTGGCTTTCACAAGGACATTCTTGTTGTATATTCACGTAATTCTGGTTAAATTGAGGGACACCTTTTTAGGTGAGTGGCACCAGCTAATATACCTATTAAGGCAATACCCCACCTGTCATTTGTTCTGTGTAGTGTTATGTGCATATCTGTCCCTACCCTCTGTAGTCATTAGCATTGTATAGGAAGCTTTAAATGTCAAACAGATTTGACAAATAGTCACATAATAAATATTCAAAGTTTATTTATGATTTGAGATCTGTTAACAAATTTGTTGGAGGAAGACTTTTAGCCTATCCTTGCATGTTATGCTTTCATAGTATATATGGTTTAATTTTGGTTGTGATTACATTGCATTTTAAAATATCTTTACTATATCACACTGTATTGTTGATTTTATATTACGTAGACAAGTCCAGCATATGCTATGTGTGTTCTAGTATCATGTGCACAGCTTGACCCTGGAGTAATTAATTTTGTGCATTTTACGAACATGAGTACTCTCTACCAGGAATACAAGTTTAGATGATCAGGAGTTGCATTATGTATTCATTCAGGTTTGTGATATTATGAATCTTTAAAGCAAATGGTGCTCTTCTTCCTGTAAATCAAAGCATTACATAAAAGTGGCCATTAAACCACAATTTGCTTTGCATGAAAAGTTATTAATGCACGCATGCACACATGAAAAGCCTGTTCTTTTATATATTTAAGGCTCCATGCACACTAGCGTTTCTTTAACCAGTTCCACACCACATGCCGTGTATTCACGGCGGCAGTGTGGATGCTGTGCGCGAATCGCTGTAAAAAGACGGCGCACCTGCGGGCTCCTGAGGAGTGTGCCCGCGGCTCGGGCGGACCCGATGTCCACCGCCGAGCCGTGATGAGCGGCCACAGGCAATGAACGGGGAACCGCCGATGTAAACACGGCGGTTCCCCATTCTGACAGTGCGGGCATGGGTGATCTACTGATTCCTGTCACTGGGATCAGTTAGATCTCTCATGGCCATGGTAGCCCAACCCCCCCCCACAGTTAGAACACACCCAGGGAACATAGTTAACCACTTCACTGCCAATGACATTTACACAGTAATCAGTGGACATTTAAATTTTTGATCGCTGTATAAATGTCAATGGTCCCAAAAAAGTGTCAAAAATGTCCGACATGTCCGCTGCAATATCACAGTGCCGCTAAAAATCGCAGATCGCCGCCATTACTAGTAAAAAATGTAAAAACCCCAGAAATGAATTCTCACCATCCGTAAACGCGGCCACGTTTGCGCAAACCAATCAATAAACGCCGATTGCGATTTTTTTTATCACAAATATGAGAAAGAATTTAAATCGGCCAAAACCAATGAAAAAAAATGTGTGTGTTTTTTTATATATTTTTTTTTTTGGATTTGTATTTTAGCAAAAAGTAAGAAATTTGGGTTTTTTTGCAAAATGGTTGCTCTTCTTTTGTTTATAGCGGCGATCAGAAATGACGCAAAGGCGATCAAATACCACCAAAAGAAAGCTTTATTTGTGGGAAAAAAAGGACACAAATTTCGTTTGGGTACAACGTCGCACGACCACGGAATTGTCAGTTAAAGCGACGCAGTGCCGAATCGCAAAAAGTGCTCTGGTCCTAAACTGGGAAATTCTTCCGGAGGTGAAGTGGTTAAGCTTCTAGGAGGTATTATGAGCATTTGTTCTGCTTCTAGAAGCTACTACTGTTATCCAGGGGCATTGCTAGGTGTGAAGCGCGCCATGGCGAAAAATGGATGTGGGCTAAACGAAACAGTGGGTGTGGCTTAACGGGGCGTGGCTTCAGGGCATGTGGCTCACGTCTGAGATGAACGAGGTTTGGGAGGGAAGGAAAGAGAAAAGAAGGAAGGAAGGAAAGAGGGATGGAGGGACAGCAGGCCCCGATCCTACACCACAATACAATATGTGTATTCCAGAAAATTTAACAATCAGCAAATAAAGATACTCTGAACACCTGGTGTTAGCGCTTCAATCATCCCGGAACCAAGGTTGTTATGGTGTCAGGATGATTGAAGCACATTATTTCTATTATTACATTGTAATATAAAATGAAATCGTTCAACTCACCATAATGCAGAATCAGTGGGAGCCCCGAGTGTGTCACTTGCCATGTCGCCTGCCACCAGATGCCATCAGTTGTCTCCCAGCGGAGTCCCTCCTTCCATCACAGGTGCCCCCAGTGGAATTCCTCCTTACATCACAGGTGCTAGTATCACAGTTTGCAGCCAGTATCACAGTATGCAGCCAGACTGAGCCAGTATGACAGTATGCAGCCAGTACAGAGCCAGTATCGCAGCATGCAGCCAGACTGAGCCAGTATCACAGTATGCAGCCAGTACAGAGCCAGTATCGCAGCATGCAGCCAGACTGAGCCAGTATCACAGTATGCAGCCAGTACAGAGCCAGTATCACAGTATGCAGCCAGACTGAGCCAGTATGACAGTATGCAGCCAGTACAGAGCCAGTATCGCAGCATGCAGCCAGACTGAGCCAGTATCACAGTATGCAGCCAGTACAGAGCCAGTATAACAGTATGCAGCCAGACTGAGCCAGTATAACAGTATGCAGCCAGACTGAGCCAGTATAACAGTATGCAGCCAGACTGAGCCAGTATAACAGTATGCAGCCAGTACAAAGCCAGTATCACAGTATGAAGCCAGTACAGAGCCAGTATAACAGTATGCAGCCAGTACAGAGCCAATATCACAGTATGCAGCCAGTACAGAGCCAGTATTACAGTATGCAGCCAGTACAGAGCCAGTATCACAGTATGCAGCCAGTACAGAGCCAGTATCACAGTATGCAGCCAGTACAGAGCCAGTATCACAGTATGCAGTCAGTACAGAGCCAGTATTACAGTATGCAGCCAGTACAGAGCCAGTATCACAGTATGCAGCCAGTACCGAGCCAGCATCACAGTATTCAGCCAGTACAGAGCCAGCATCACACTATGCAGCCAGCACAGAGCCAGCATTACAGTATGCAGCCAATACAGAGCCAGTATCACAGTATGCAGCTAGTACAGAGGCAGCATCACACTATGCAGCCAGTACAGAGCCAGCATTACAGTATGCAGCCAGTACAGGGTCAGTATCACAGTATGCAGTCAGTACAGAGTCAGTATCACAGTATGTAGCCAGTACAGAGCCAGTATCACAGTATTCAGTCAGTACAGAGCCAGTATCACAGTATGCAGCCAGTACAGAGCCAGTATCACAGTATGCAGCCAGTACAGAGCCAATATCACAGTATGCAGCCAGTACAGAGCCAGTATCACAGTATGCAGTCAGTACAGAGTCAGTATCACAGTATGCAGCCAGTACAGACCCAGTATCACAGTATGCAGCCAATAAAGTGTCATTATCACAGTTTGCAGCCAGTACAGAGCCAGTATCACAGTATGCAGCCAGTACAGAGCACATCCCCCCCCGCAACAGGGGTCGTGGCCCTGACAGCCCCCCCCCCTCAGGTCCGGCACTTACAGGGCTGTGGAGAGAGAGAATCCTCCACTCTCCTCCACAGTACGGGCAGCGACTGGCAGAAGAGCAGTGATGTGAGGTGGGCAGAGAGAGATGATGTCATCTCTGCTCGCCCGTCCTGCTCGTTCTTGGCTCCCTTCTGGACTGCAGGCCGCTCGCGGCTCTGTAAAACTGCATGAGGCTCTATCAAGCCGCTCGCCCACGGCTCTATCAGGTCGCCCGCCCGCGGCTCTGTCCGATGGAAGGGCGACTCGACAGAGCTGTGGACCCGCCATTAGGGACCCCTCAGGAGACTCGGGGCTGTGGGAGTGACATTCGGGGCTGAAACCCTGATAGCCACCTCCTGGCAACGCCCCTGGTGTTATCCTATGTGTCCATGCACATTATTTTATGCTAGAGTTTTTTTCAAGCTGCAACAGTTAGGAGCAGAATAAAAAGTTGTTTTTGTAGAGTTTTTGGGAGCATTTTCTCAGCAGAAAAAAATGCCAAACGCTACTAAAATGCTCCTAACCGTTTCTTTCTTCATGCACTGCAAAAACGCTAATGAAACGCTAATGCTCCTAATGCTACTAAAACGTTACTGCAAGCTGGCACAAAAATACTATTATCAGCATTTTTCATCCAGCTTTTTCTTCTATCGTTTTTTGAGCTTATAAAAACCGTTAGTGTGCATGGAGCCTAAAGATCTTGGAAACGTGTGTGTGTGTTTTTTTTTATTTTTTAACTGAAAGTAGAGCTATGACCTCCCATTAAAAAAAAAAACCAGGACCCTGCATTCACTATATCTGGTCTCCCACAGTACACAAAACATGGAAATGCAATTATTTTAATAAATATAAACCGCTAAATACCCTTTCTCTTTTCTTTAGCAGTATATAGCAGTCTTGTGACTTCTATCAGTGTCCGGCTGAGCACTGGTTAAAGCTTGTAGGAGGAGATCTCATTCAGCACTGACTGTTTTATGAGGCTACAGGACCCCTGACCCTGTCTGGGCAATGCTGATGGGCCCTATGCTGATCACATGCACTCTCCCAAGAAAAAAAAACTCTCTAGCAAACACACCAAACTGAGCATGTGCAGAGTGCCCCCAAGGCTCTGTGCAATCAGGAGCTGGTTTAGGGACAGTGGAAGGAGGGGAGGATCAGAGAGACAGGATCACACAGCTTTTTTACACAATGCAGACGAATAACTCCTTAGGTTCCACAGTGAGTAAAACATGCATGCTTTACTACATATACTCATTTTACCGTTGTGGGTTTAGTAACACTTTAAGTACATTGCTTATAACGTCATTCGGGACCTAGTAACGCATAGTCAAGCCCACTGCTTTCTGGATTGACAGCTCTGCCTCTGTTGCTGAAACCCTCTGACTGAGAGCTGCAGTGTTTGGAAGGGGGAGCATGTGAGATAAAGAATTTTAGCTCACTCAGGGAAGGTAAAGGAAGTTTGAGTTTTGTGCATCATATACTGTAGTAAGTGAACTTTGTACTCGTTTAGATGTCATACAGCCTTTAGTTGTAATTTAAATTTACATGTTGATAAAATGAGCCTGAATTGGAATGTAGGAGTTGCCATTGCTGACTTGGCTAAATAAAATCTAAAAATCTAGACTCCTATTCTTTTTTACCCAAAGTTTACTGCTGCAGTTGTTGTAGGGAAGTCAGTCACTAGGTCATGAATTCAAAACAAGAATGCCCCAGAAATGGTTAAAAAAATTATTTATTTATTTTTTACTTGGCGCCTGTAAAGCATTGCATCCACCATCGGCAGATCACGGGTGCCATGCAGGGCTTCTGCAGACTTGTCAGTGTATCCTTCTGCTAGTACCTTGTACGGGCAGGCAGATATACACTGATGGGAAGAGAGAATTAACTACCAGAGCACTCAACAGCGACATGGTAGTTCATTGAAACTTAAAAGCTGACAACTGCAAAGGCTGTCAGTATTTGCAGTTTGCCATTCACATAATTCTATGAATGATTCTGCATGGTAGCGACTTTTTTAAAATGGCGATAGCAAGCGGGGGGGAGAAGATCCCCCGCTTGCTGTCACTACATGGGAGCGGAGTGGGCGGCAGCTGCAGGAGTGGGAACATGTTACATGTGTAGCACACCCCACGTAGGAGTTGCAAATGAACAGAGATCCCCCACTCCTGCACAGGCAGGCACTCAGATTCAGAACAGTCCAGAGCTTTGTTTTTGTTTATTAGAGGGTTAACAACTTTGATAGGGATGGGAGATTATGGGATGCCCACTTGACATGGACAAGATCTTCAGGGAAATTTCCTATTTACAGTCTCTTGTATACAGCTTCCTATATACAGCTCCAACTTCTTTCCACATGCACACACTTTCTTCCTCTGTACAGCTCCTGCTTGTTCACTCTTCATGGAATTGACAAGCCTCTTGTCAGTTCAGTATCAACCCATTACAGGCAGGAACTCAAAATCCCTTAAAAGTAGCACAATTGGATTGAAACAGCTTTTCTTGTGGCCATTGATCCCAGCACCACTTCTTCAGGTAATGCCAGCCTATCTGGCTGCATCTGCCCCTTTCACAAGCCCTCCTGTCTGCTTCTCTAAGGCTGTGTGCCCGACCGGCTGACTCTCAGGAGATCTCCCAGGGAAACAAAAGAAGACCTGAGCTCACCGCTGTGCCTCCAGAAAGACCTCCGTTCTGGCAGGATCCTTCCAGCACCCAAACCCCGGCCCAAGGCAGGTCACCCCCCCCCCCTCCAGACTAGGGGTACCCCTCAGGGCCACCGACAGCCTCCTCAACACTGAATCTCCATCTTCCACCCGACTGCCCCACTGGCATGGTCCATGTCTATTTATAGGATGAACTCAGTCCTGTGCCAGCCCACTGCTGGGGATTGGCTGAGGCCTCATTAATATGCATGGCAGCTCCTCTGAAATCCCAACCTCTAATTCTAGAAGATTCGCCAACCTTCTAGACTAGAGGGAGGCACCAGAGAACTGCCAGCCCTGAATTCCAATGAACCCTGACCCAATTAAGACTCACCAGCTTAAAATGTGAGTCAGAGTATGGTTTGCCTTCACTAACCAACACACTAGAGGGTGCTACACATGTTCCACCCTAAAAACGGGGTGGAACATGTAACATGTTCCAAAGGTGAACTATTTTTTTCTTAATTCTTTTTAGTTCTTTCCCCATCCTCACATCGCTTCCAAGTTGGAATGATGTGTGACATAAATGGGTGCGTCATTACTAGGGTTGTCCCGATACCACTTTTTTAAGACCGAGTATAAGTACCAATACTTTTTTTCAAGTACTCGCCGATACCGATTAACGATACTTTTTTTAAGGTCATGTGACAGTGGCACAAATATTTTATTTTATTTTTTTTTTTTACAATTTTATTTTTTTATTATTTTTAACAATTTATTTACCTATTTATTTATTTTACAATGCTTTCT
>BLSH010213318.1:736335-748318 GCA_018402905.1 Glandirana rugosa | reverse complement strand
GTAACAGTGAAATGAAATATATTTTTTTACTTTTCTCGCCAATTGTATAAGTCCTTTTTAACGAACCAAAAGTTTTTTAGAAACCGTCAAGAGACTAGGTGTCGGGTCACAAGTTCAATACTGTACATTCACGACAAAATAAGTCGTAATGTAATGCTCGAGTCCGACGCATTACTGATCCCAACAGGGCTATGGCTATGATCATAGCCATAGCCCCGGCTATGACTCGTAAACGGGCTCATGAACGAGGCTACGGAGTAGGCTATGAACCCGTTCGTCCCCTACTAGTAACGTCGCGACCTCCCCCTAAATGTTAGTGACTAGAGGGACATATGTCAGTTGCTACAATGAAATATATACAGGGAGATCAGTGATTGTAAATCCCCCTCCAGCGCTGCAATGATCATCCCCTGCTTGCCCAAGTATCGGATGAGGCATCGGAGCAAGTACTCGGGCAAATGCTCAGTATCGGCCCCGATACCGATACTAGTATCGGTATCGGGACAACCCTAGTCATTACGCAGCCTGAGCTCGTAATGTAATGCTGAATAAAACAGCACTTACATGTCATAACTTGAACACTGGGCTGTGGATCAGAGAACTGCCAAAGATTTTTTGAAAACCAAGCAATTTTTCCTGAATATGTTAACCGCTCTTTTCATTTTTTTATATAAAGTAAAGTGACAATGACTCCATCACATGGCAATTGACATTTCAGTGCCAATGTGTGTGTAAAATTGATAAATTGTAGAATATGTACACACACTGATCAGCCATAACATTATGATCACCCACCTAATACGATGTAGGTCCCACTTTTGCTGTTGAAACAGCCCTGCCCATCAAGGGGTAGACTTCAATGTAACATCCACATGAAGAGCAGGACTCAAGGTTTCCCAGCAGAACATTGCCCAAAGGATCACACTGACTCTGCTGGTTTTCCTTCTTCCCATAATCCATCCAGGTGCCATCTCTTCCCCAGGTAAGTGACCCACACAAAAGAATAACACACTCCTGCGCTAGAGTCAGCTGATTGTGTAGTGTCACAGAAGCCTGGTCAAATCATGGATAATCTCATAGATGCCTTGCTGCCCTCTAGGACTGGGCTCGTCCTGACAGTGCTGTGGAGGATAGAAAAAGAAAAGAGGGTGCACTGGCCTCGTGCATTATCCAACAGATTTATTAAAATATCTGAATAAAATCATAAAGATGTCTACTCACAAACATAAGTTAAAAACATGCTCGCCAGGCCACATGTGTGGCTATCTCTCATTGGTTGCTTGAATCACTGAACCTGGGAGTGGGGGGGTCCTGGATGAGACCCCTTAGGCTGACGCATTTCAAAGGACTGGCCTTCTTCAGAGCCTCAAGCAACCCATACACACCCAGCCATCCACATGATGTAAAAAGAAATGTGATTTATTAGACCAGGCACCTTCCATTGCTTCGTGGTCCAGTTCTGATGGTGATGTGCCCATTGTAGGTGCTTTTGGTTGTGGACATGGGTCAGCATGGGCACCCTGACTGGTCTGTAGCTATGCAGCCCCATACACAACAAACTGCAATGCACTGTGTGTTCTGACACCTTTCTATTGGAAACCACATTAACTTTTTCAGCAATTTGAACTACAGTAGCTTTTCTAATTGATCGGACTGCACCGGCCAGCCTTTGCTCCCCACATCAATGAGCCCTGGCCACCCATGACCCTTTTGCCGATTTTCACCATTTTTCCCTCATTGGACCACTTTTTGGTAGGCCCTGACCCTTGCAGACCAAGAACATTCCACATGAGCTGCAGTTTAGGAGTTGCTCTGACCCAATTGTCTAGCCTTTTCAATTTGATCTTTGTCAAAGTTGCTCCTTATGCCTGACCATTTTTTTGTCTGCTTTGAAAAATGAACATCAAGGACAACATGTTCATAACGTTATGGCTGATCAGTATGTGTGTGTGTGTAGACAGATAGATAGATAGATATAGTGGGAAATAGCTTCAATTGGTAAAGCTTTGAGGATAGAACCACTTGCTGGAAATTCTAATTTTTAAGTCTTTCTTGCCACATTTTATTAAAACAAAGTTCCAGAAATCAAAATCTGTGTTTCCCTCTCAGGCCTCCTGGCTTACACATATTTCACTGTGGTTCTAGCCTTAAGCTGGCCATACATGGATCGAAATTCAGTCGTCAGCTCTGCAGGGCTTGGCTGAAATGTGATCCATGTATGGGCTAGCTGGTTGTGCACAAGTCGATCTATCGATCAACTTTCTACAACTGGCTAGTTTTTCCCAATCAATGCCATCGGCTATAGCCAGCAACCCTGATCTTGGCATCTTGCTGGCAGGGAAGGCTCCCCACCGGCAGAATGCAATGGAGTGATTCCCCCATCTACCCCTATCTACCTCGGATGTGTGGATCAGTTCATTTTTTTTTAACCCGCTGGTTGAATGAAAAAAAATGAATCCTGTATGGCCAGCGTTAGGAGCTGGGCCATGGGTTGCAGGAAAGAAATTTGCTCGATTTCCCCATCAGACAGTGTTGATGCAGGATTCCCTCCTGCTGGGCCATTGTCTTCTCCTGGCAGAGGAAGCCATCCCCGCTGGGAGAAGTGATTATCGCTAGTGGCTATAGCAGCCGCTTGCAATAATTGCAAGCAAATCCGGCAGGCTGGTTGTACCTTAGTCCCAATCAACTCAGTAGAGCATCTCACAAAAGTGAGTACACCCTCATAATTTTGTAAATATTTTATTATATCTTTTCATGTGACAACACTGAAGAAATGACACTTTGCTACAATGTAAAGTAGTGAGTGTACAGATTGTATAACAGTGTAAATTTGCTGTCACCTCAAAATAACTCAACACACAGCCATTAATAATCTAAACCGCTGACAACAAAAGTGAGTACATCCCTAAGTGAAAATGTCACAATTGGGTCCAATTATCCACCCCCCCCCCCACCCCTCCGGTGTCATGTGACTCATTAGTGCTACAAGGTCTCAGGTGTGAATGGAGAGCAGGTGTGTTAAATTTGGAGTTCTTGCTCTCACTCTCTCATACTGGTCACTGAAAGTTCAACATGGCACCTCATGGCAAAGAACTCTCTGAGGATCTGAAAAAAAGAATTGTTGCTCTATATAAAGATGACCTAGGCTATAAGAAGATTGTCAAGACTCTGAAACGGAGCTGCAGCACAGTGGCCAAGACCATACAGTGGTTTAACGGGACAGATTCCACTCAGAACAGGCCTCACCATGGTCGACCAAAGCAGTGGACATCCTCAGCGTCATATCCAGAGGTTGTCTTTGGGAAATAGACGTAATGAGTGCTGCCAGCATTGCTGCAGAGGTTGAAGGGGTGGGGGGTCAGCTTGTCAGTGCTCAGACCATACACCGCACACTGCATCAAATTGATCTGCATGGCTGTCGTCCAAGAAAGCCCACAAATAGTTTGCTGAAGACAAGCAGTCTAAGGACATGGATTACTGGAACCATGTCCTGTGGTCTAATGAGACCAAGATAAACTTATTTGGTTCAGATGGTGTCAAGTGTGTGTGGCAGCAATCAGGTGAGGAGTACAAAATCAAGTGTGTCTTGCCTACAGTCAAGCATGGTGGTGGGAATGTCATAGCCTGGGGCTGCATGAGTGCTGCCAGCACTGGAGAGCTGCAGTTCACTGAGGGAACCATGAATGCCAACCTGTACTACGACATACTGAAGCAGAGCATGGCGCCCTCCCTTTGGAGACTGGGCCACAGGGCAGTATTCCAACATGATAACAACCCCAAACCCACCTCCAAGACGACCACCTGACTTGCCAAAGAAGCTGAGGGTAAAGGTGATGGGCCAAGCATGTCTCCAGACCTAAATCCTATTGATCATCTGTGGGGCATCTTCAAATAGAAGGCGGAGGAGCACAAGGTCTCTAATATTCACCAGCTCCATGATGTCGTCATGGAGGAGTGGAAGAGGACTCCAGTCGCAACCTGTGAAGCTCTGGTGAACTCCATGTCCAAGAGGGTTAAGGCAGTGCTGGAAAATAATGGTGGCCACACCAAATATTGACACTTAGGGCCCAGTTTGGACATTAGGGGTGTACTCACTTTTGTTGCCAGCGGTGTAAACATGTCAATGGCTGTGTGTTGAGTTATTTTGAGGGGACAGCAAATGTACACTGTTATACAAGCTGTACACTCACTACTTTACATTGTAGAAAAGTGTCAGTTCTTCAGTGTCACATGAAAAGATATAATAAAATATTTACAAAAATGTGAGGGGTGTACTCACTGTACATTCAGCCTGCCCATTAATGGTTTGAATCTTGGCCGGTTCCTACTAAACCGGCCGAGATTCGCACAGTCTATTAGTCTTCAGGCCCTCATTTGTCTCCTACAGACCATCCTCTCACAAATGCTTTGCTTCTTGTTACTCTAGCTCCCACCTGTCTCTCCTAGGTGGAGCCCTCCTGACTCCTGGAAAGAACTGTCTGCCTAACAGGGTGGAGGCCAGATCCATAGTCTGGTCTCCTCTAAAAGCCCAGCACACACCTGCCCAATCAGTGTGCCAGTTATTCACCCAGGATTGGTGACTTCTTCCCTCACAGTTCTCTATGGAATCTTGGAATCTTCAGGCTGCAGGTCCCAATCTGGGACTAGTTTCTGAATGACATCAGCCCCCCCCCCCCCCGCCCCTCAACCTGCCTGGATGAGAATACTGGGCTATATATATATATATATATACATATATATAATATACAGTTGTGCTCATAAGTTTACGTACCCTGGCAGAATTAATTATTTCTTAGCCATTTTTCAGAGAATTGATTGTGGCAATATAGAAAGCAGATATTAAAGAAAGCAGACTGCTATTTAAAGATCTTGTGAGCCATAACGACTGAGGTACTCATATACACACGCATACACACACACACATATATACACATGCAGTTGTGCTCATAAGTTTACATACCCTGGCAGATTTATTATCAATCAACTGTGTTTACTCTTTTTAAATCATAATGACAACAGAAGCTACCCAAATGACCCTGATCAAAAGTTTACATACCCTGGTGATTTTGTCCTGATAACATGCACACAAAGGGGTTTGAATGGCTATTAAAGGTAATCATCCTCACCTGTGATCTGTTTGCTTGTAATTAGTGTGTGTATAAAAGGTCAATGAGTTTCTGGACTCCTGACAGACCCTTGCATCTTTCATCCAGTGCTGCACTGACGTTTCTGGATTCTGAGTCATGGGGAAAGCAAAATAATTGCCAAAGGATCTGTGAGAAAAGGTAGTTGAACTTCATAAAACAGGAAAGGGATATAAAAAGATATCCAAGGAATTGAGAATGCCAATCAGCAGTGTTCAAACTCTAATCAAGTGGAAAATTAGGGGTTTTGTTGAAACCAAACCACGGTCAGGTAGACCAACTAAAATTTCAGCCACAACTGCCAGGAAAATTGTTTGGGATTCAAAGAAAAACCCACAAATAACTTCAGGTGAAATACACGACTCTCTGAAAGCATGTGGTGTGGCTGTTTCAAGATGCACAATAAGGAGGCACTTGAAGAAAGATAGGCTGAATGGTCGAGTCGCCAGAAGAAAGCCATTACTACGCAAATGCCACAAACTATCCCGCTTACAATACGCCAAATAGCACAGAGACAAGCCTCAAACCTTCTGGCACAAAGTTATTTAGAGTGATGAGACCAAAATTGAGGTTTTTGGCCACAACCATAAATGCTGCATTTGGAGAGGAGTCAGCAAGGCCTGTGAAACACAGAAGTGGATCGCTGATGTTTTGAGAATGTGTGAGCTATAAAGGCACAGAAAATTTGGTCAAAATTGATGGCAAGAGGAATGCAGTATGTTATCAAAAAATACTGGAGGAACATTTGCATTCATCACACAGGAAGCTGCGCATGGCACGTACTTGGACATTCCATCATGACAATGATCCAAAACACAAGGCCAAGTCGACCGGTCATTGGCTGCAGCAGAATAAAGTGAAGGTTCTGGAGTCACAATCTCAGTCTCCTGACCTCAATATCATTGAGCCACTCTGGGAAGATCTCAAACATGCAGTTCATGTAAGACAGCCCAAGAATTTCCAGAAACTGGAGGCTTTTTGCCAAGAGGAATGGGCAGCTTTACAATCAAGATAAAGAGCCTCACCCACAAATACCACAAAAGACTTCAAGCTGTCATTGGTGTTAAAGGGGGCAATACACGGTATTAAGAACTGGGGTATGTAAACTTTTGATTAGGGTCATTTGGGTAGTTTCTGTTGCCATTATGATTTAAAAAGAGTAAACACAGTTGATAGATAATAAATGGCTTCAGCCAAACACTAACCATGAGTGAAAGTAACATTTTTGTGTTATCTTTCATATTCTCTGAAAAATGGCCAAGAAATCATAAATTCTGCTGGGGTATGTAAACTTATGAGCACAATTGCATGTGTATATATGTGTGTGTGTGTGTGTGTGTATGCGTGTGTATATGAGTACCTCAGTCGTTATGGCTCACAAGATCTTTAAATAGCAGCCTGCTTTCTTTAATATCTGCTTTCTATATTGCCACAATCAATTCTTAGAGCTTATGACATATAAGGCTTTGATTCTTCTTTTTAACATTCAACACAATGTGCATGTAGAGATTAAAAAAACATTGGACTCTTCAAAGGCCTTTGCTGCAAGTACACACCGAGACCTTTCATTACCAGCAAGGTCATAGTGTTTTTTTTATTCTGTAAGTGATTCTATCTCCCTCCATGTGAATACTCCTGCTTTATGTTGGATTCCTGCTGATAAAATGGATAAAATACACATACATTTTCTATTCTACAGAAGGGTAATTCTGCTATATATTAGAGAAGAGAAATGCAAGAGAAAATGATTTCATGTATTAATGGTATTATTGGCTAGATTGGTAATAGAATCATCTACAAGTCTATTAAATGCTGTCATGCAATTTTTGTGCTGAAATAACATAATCCATCTATAGGAACAGGCAAAGAGCAGATCACCTTGGAGCATGGGCTTAAAAAGGGTCCCATCAGCCTATTTGATGTGATAAATACAAGGGCAAATGCAGTTTAAATCCTGACACTTGCTACCTCTCAGACAGAAAGGGCTTGCCATATGGGGTCCAATGTGTTTAAACAACATATTGCCACATCGGATGTCATTTATAGCTGTATTTTTAGCTGCTGCAGTGTATGCTAATACAATCTGATTAATCAAAGGGAGATATTTTCATGCATTAATGATACATGTAGATACCCATACATTATTAATACCTGAGATGTTTCCCTCCCAGTGTTATCACCTAACTGAAAATATTTCCACTCAGTTAAAATATAAAATCTGGGTGCTAACCAACCTTTAGCCTTTTACCTGCTACAATCAGAGGAAAACCTAGTAATACAGAAGGCTTACCCTTTCAAAAAAAAAAAAAAAACCTAAACTCTTCTAACCCTAGAAGAGCCTCATGTGCCAAGCATGGCGGCCAATGGCAAGAGGGCCAATGGGCTCCTTCACACCATGGACAACCAAAAGGAGAGAGTCTAGAAATAGAGAGGGAAAAAGAAAGATTCTCTAAATTTTTTAAAATTGTTTTTAGGAGCTTTAACTTTAGCTTTAACGTGACCCCTTTCTTTCTCCATGCAGGGCAAATTAACTGGGTCATTTGCGTTCCCATTTCCCCAGCAGCACATTCCTTTTTTTTATGTTTGCTCCTTTCCGCAGTTGAGAGCAAGGAAAGCAATTTCTGTGTAAATGCCAAATTGGGTAAAAGCCACCAGGGTCCAATGCTGGGCTGATGTGCTGCTTACTGGGAATGAAGAGCTGTGACATTTCTAGGGTAGCTGCTACATTTTGGAGAGGGGGTCCTTCCTGTTTTGCCAAAGATGAGGGGATTTTTCTGATGGGTTTTCTGATCTTAAAACAAGTGTCCAATAGTCCCCCCGTAATACTATGTTAAAATGGCGATCTTAAATGATCAACCACACACTACTGGCCTACAATAAAATATACATTTTCCATAAATGGGAATCTGTGGCCAAGTTCTTTACTTGGAGATCCTGCTTGTTGCAGGGTGACAATGTTAAACCCAACCCTCATTATTAGCATTAGAAGTATCAGCCTTTCTTTTCAGCTCCTTCAGTTGGCTGTAGAGATGCATAGCAGATAAACCACCAAATGAACAGCTGAAGAAGTTCAGTGGTTTAACCTTTGTCAACCTGCAACAGAAGTGCTATTGCTTGCAGTATCTCCAGGTATAATGCCAGCAATACTGAAAAAAGAATTTGGGCTTACCTACACTAAGGGGGCTATCTCTAGGTACAATGCCAGCAATACTGAAAATTAGATTGGGGGCTTGTTTGTTGGAAGACACAAGCATGCAGCTAGCCCTCATGAATGCTGTCCATATTTTGCTAAATACATTTATTTTCCTATAATTCTCAGCTTCCTTTGGTGGCCATAATATACACACTTTTCTGAAATATTTGATTCAGACAAATGCCACATTTGACAAATGCCATTCTTCATTCAGACAAAATCAACTGCCGAAAGGAGCGAGCAAGGGCCACTAATTGGAGTTGCTGATCATAGGAAATCAATGCAATAAACAAAAACACGGCTATAATTCATGAGCACCATAAGAATGCTGGTGACCTTTGTCCAACAATTTTTTTTATAACTAGACCCCATACATCTGATAGTCAGGTGCTGTGTTCATTCAAGGATATTTTCTCTTCCAACCAAAGTTCAGTTGCACTCAAATTTATAGAAATTTACAACCGGTGACATGTCACAAATAAAAAGACAAATGAAAATCTGTTTATCAAATCACTTTTCCTTGTGCTTTATTAGTAGACAATATCAAAGTAAGCGCTCAACACATACAGAATTATGCAAACAAATGTATTAAAAAACTACTCCATAAAAAAACATACAGTCATGAAAGATGCAAAAACATGTTGGGAGTACAAACACTGCCACTTCCGGTTCCTATTGAAGTCACTTCTGGGCCCGTGTATCGGGCCTTTGGAGCGCACCCCAGACTCCAGTGAGTGGAGCAGTGGGGCAGTTCTTTCACAGAGCTGTTTACATGCCGATTCCTGGCACTAAGATATGTAAGTGGGCATTTTACTTGTTTTAATGTTTGTGCTTTACTTCGAATTAATAAATACTACACTATAAGCATTTTTATCTGGTTTGGGTGGCTGCACAGAGTCCAGTGATGAGAAATGAATTGGCAAAGGGAATTACCTGGACCTTGACAAATGGCATCTTTAGTTACTAAACAGCATGGCATGACCTTTATTCATTTAGAGGTCATGGGCTTGTAGTGAGTGCACAGTGTATACACTATATTACTAAAAGTATTGGGACATAGAAAATAATAATATAAACTGATTGCGCCGTGACAGATTCTATTATAACTCCACACTAAATATAAATAAACTTAAATGTGATAGTGGTTACATAAATAATTACCACAAGAAGGCTGCTCAATAACAGCAATATGCTGTGATAGAATATAATAAAAAAATATAAGCGCCAATCTCTTAATACCAAACTCATAACACATAAATCATAATTTTGTTATTTGTGATTCCACAAATGGACTATGGAATGGATTTTCCAATCTTGGTAGGAATATAGCCAAAGTCCATTAATGTCCATCCAACTTATAAGTTGATTGTCACTATTTGGATGGACATTAATGTGTTATGAGTTTGGTATTAAGAGATTGGCGCTTATATTTTGTTTATTATAAAAGTATTGGGACGCCTGCCTTTACACGCACATGAACTTTAATGGCATCCTAGTCTTAGTCCGTAGGGTTCAATAGTGAGTCGGCCCACCCTTTGCAAGTATAACAGCTTCAACTCTTCTGGGAAGGCTGTCCACAAGGTTTAGGAATGTCTATGGGAGTGTTTGACCATTCTTCCAGAAGCACATTTGTGAGGTCAGGAACCTCATACCATAATCCCCCCTTCCCCAAATGATTTGGACCAGTGCACAAAGCAAGGTCCATAAAGACATGGATGAGTGAGTTTGGAGGAACTTGACTGGCATGCACAGAGTCCTGACCTCAACCCAATAGAACACCTTTGGGATGAATTAGAGCGGAGACTCTGAGCCAGGCCTTCTCTTCCACATCAGTGGTCAAACATTAACATAGACACTCTCCTAAACCATGTGGACAGCCTTCCCAGAAGAGTTGAAGCTGTTATAGCTGCAACCCGTTGGCCAACTCAGTATTGAACCCTACGGACTAAGATTGGGATGCCATTAAAGTTCATGTGCGTGTAAAAGCAGGTGTCCCAATACTTTTGGTAATATAGTGTATGTGGTGGTGGTGGTCGTCTGGTGCACAATATAAAAGAAGCATGTGGAAGAACTGAAAGTGTTTTGGAGACACACTTGGTGGAGGAACTAGAGGACTGGAGGACTGGTGGACTGTGTCTCATTCCTTGATAAACCAGGATTCTTCAAAAAGTTTCCGCACTTTTTTTTTTCATTCTATTAAATATGAAAAAAGTGTGGGAGCTTTTAGAAGACCCCTCATATATTTTTTATTTTGGCATCTTTCATGACTTTTTTTTTTTTTATGGAGTAGTTTATTTCACAATTTCTTTTTTTTTTTTGTTTGCATATGTGTTGAGCACCTTTACTTTGATAGTGTCTTGTTTTTAAGTTGTGTAGTCACACTTAAAGGGGCAACTTGACGTTTATTTATTAATTTAACAATTTTAGCACAGAAGGTAGGCGCTTTTATAATCTTTGCATTGTGTTTAATAGTATCTCTAGTACCTTTTTGTGTTTTCAGATGTTCCTTCCCTCTTGTATCCATCCTTTCTACCGTTTTATACTTTAATTTCTTCGGACAGATTGTCATTTTTAGAGAATAGTTATTTAAACTTAGACAAAAAACAAAAACAAAACTGTGTTTTATACTACTGGCAAGCAATCAGTTTTCAAAATCTATCAATTACAATAAACAACGCTATTCTTTTTCTTTTCTATAATTTTAATGAATTTGTACCTTTAGCATTTCATATTTTTGCATATAATGTCGCTGTACAAAATAAATGGATAATAATATGGCAAAGTCTGTCTTTTCAGAAGTACTGGCTCCAATATGAAATGTTCAATCATGATTTAATCCATTCTCGTACTGCTTAACAAACCTTGTATGTTTTCATTGCATTTGAATATAAGCATATTAGTCTGTCTGAAAAGATGATGGTGTTTTGAAGCAGTGACAAATGTGTATAGCTGGAGCTCATCAGCCAAAAGGATAAAGGTCCGTGACTTCACTACAAATGCAGCCAAATGCATATGACATGTATGAGGACAATGCATTATGAGCAATTGGTAGAACAGCCGTCACCATTGTAGTGTGCCTAGAAGGGTTCAGTGCTCTTGTTGTCCATGAATCACAGATGTCCAACTATGTGAGCCAAATACTGGAGGGGGAAATTATTCTCATTCAGCAGAGATTACATTTGATTACCAAATTCTTTGTTATTTTATGTAATTTCGTTCTTCAAAAATTTCACCAATCTCATTAGTGTATTCTCCTAGAGACCTTTTAATGTTTATAAGCCAACTAAGGAGGGGTCTAATGTAGGGTTGCACCGATGCCAATTTTTTAAGACCGAGTACAAGTACCGATTACTTTTTTCAAGCACTCGCCGATACCGATACCTTTTTTTAATATCATGTGACAGTGGCACTACTATGCAGCACTGATAGGTGGCACTGATGAGGCGTGGACTGTCAGTAGTATTTTTTTTATTTTTTATTTTTTTTTTACAATTTACATTTTCTTTTTTTTTTTGCAGTGCTTTTGGGGGGGTGTTTTTTTTCGTGACGTTTTTTTTTTTCTTTTACATTTAACATTTTTTTTTTATTTTTTATTTTTTTTATGATGACTGTCAGGTGCGGAGTAGTCACGGTGGATAGTCACGAC
>BLSH010213318.1:720731-732098 GCA_018402905.1 Glandirana rugosa | reverse complement strand
CCATTGCATTGCCCCCCACCTTGCTGCAGAGCATTCATCCCTCAATATTGCCTCCAACAATGTCCTTCAGTGCCGCTGCAAAGCACCTAGCCTCCTTGAAAGGACCCAGCCCCCACCAAGAGTTGCCTCCAGCCCTCTCCAGAAATCTCATCCTGTACAAGGCCATCAGGTATGCTGCAGAGCCTATTCCAGGTAATCACACAGCCAGTGATTACCAGCAGTCAATATGGAAGGATGTACTTTGTGTGCATCCAGCCACTATCACTGTCACAAATAAGTGTGGCGGCTGACGGCCTATACGGGCTCGGCAAATGCAGCTATCAATCCCTGTCAGTCCTAGCCATAGGAATCAGTTTCATGGTGCTGGGATTTGAATCTAGGCTAAATGCAGCCAGGATTTATTTTAATTACAAACCATTTCTTGCAGGTCGGATATTAAACCTGAACTCCAGGCAAAAAAACTTTCACTCAAATATATTCTTTAAAGGCTACAAAGGATGTAAATCCGCTTTGTGTGCAGCAAATGCCTTTGAAAACCCATATAATATCTTGTAAAAGTAGCAGTGAGATCATTGCTGTCCTGCATAAAGCCTTTGCAGAGAATAGAGGAGTTGGAGGAACTCAACGGACCTACCCACTAAAGGCTGTCTGCAAATAACTACATGAGGGGCGGATACAAGACCAGTGAAACTGCACAAGGAGAGGGAGCAGCAGCGACTGGTCCTCATTACAGTAGGTCCTGAACAGAGGCAAAGTTTCACACTGGATTACTGCACAGATCTGCAAGAAATGCATAAAGTACACCAAAATTCAAATGTATATTAAGAATACAGGTCTCTTGTATTTAGATAACATTTCTTTATCATGGAATTCAGCTTTAAGTACAGAGCCTATTATAATTAACTTTGCTGAATTCAGACCAGTACTAGATTAATGCTGATTGGTTACGATTTAATTAACACTTTTTGAATAAGGGCCACGCTAAACTAGCTAGGGGTCATTAAGAAAGTGGAGATATAATATTGATCTGCTCATATGGCATTGGTAAGTTTCTGCGGGGATCGGACCAGCAACAGAACAATGCCTTAGGAGCATGTGAGCTGCCTCATGTGAGTGACGGGCAATATGTGAGATGGTCCTTATGCTGAATGTTTACAACCCCCACTATTATTCTGTAGGGGTTACTAAAACTGAAGCGTGCAAAATCTGGTGAAACTTTGCATAGAAACCAATCAGCTTCCAGGTTTTATTGCCAAAGATTAATTGAGCAAAGTGAAGTTAGAAGCTGATTGGCACAGCTGCACCAGCTCCTGAGTGCAACAGTTTTAGTAAATCTCCCCCGGCGTTTTTGAAAAAAGGTGAGCTATTTCTGTGCTCCCCTAGACTTGGTAGGTTTGAAAGTCTTAAAGCCCAACTCTAGACCGTTCTTATGGGAACAGAAGTCCCAATTGGAAGAGTTTTCTTCTATTCTTTTTCCAGTGGCAACTCAAAACTTTAGATTTTCCCTCACTTTTAGTCCTGATGGCAATAGTCACCCAGACCAATAGAGAGTGTCGGGAATGACAAATAGTGGCACAGAGATAGAGAAAAAAAGACAATCCCTTGCAGGGGTAGGTTAACCACTTCAGCCCCGGAAGGATTTCCCACGTTAGGACCAGAGCACTTTTTGCGATTCGGCGCTGCGTCGCTTTAACTGACAATTGCACGGTCGTGCGACGTTGTACCCAAACGAAATTTGTGTCCTTTTTTCCCACAAATAGAGCTTTTTTTGGTGGTATTTGATCACCTCTGCGTAATTTCTGATCGCCGCTATAAACAAAAGAAGAGCGACAATTTTGCAAAAAAAACAAATTTCTTACTTTTTGCTAAAATACAAATCCAAACAAATATATAAAAAAAACATTTTTTCCATCGGTTTTGGCCCATTTATATTCTTCCTCATATTTTTGGTAACAAAAATTGGAATCGGCGTTTATTGATTGGTTTGCGCAAAAGTAGCGGCGATCTGCGATTTTTAGTGGTACTGCGATATTGCAGCGGACATGTCGAACTATTTTGTCTCTTTTTTGGGACCATTGGCATTTATATACAGCGATCAGTGCTATAAAAATGCACTGATTACTGTGTAAATGCCATTGGCAGTGAAGGGGTTAACCTAGAGGGGTGCTCTAAGGGTTAACTGTGTTCCCTGGACGTGTTCTAACTGTATGTGGGCTGGCCTGGCTGGGGGAAGGGAGTGATCATGGCTTCCATATACAGGAAGCCTGTGATCACAGCCCTTCCCCCTCTAACAGAACGGAGATCTGTGTTTACTTACACGGACCTCCGTTCTTTCCCCCCCGAACACAGTGAGTGAGCGAGCGTGCCTCCGGCGGCACGCGCGCGCTCACAGTGAGAGGTATCGCAGCCGCCGTCATATGACAGCGGTTTGCGATATCGAGCCACTCTGTCCCCGTCAGACTGCGGTCGGCAACTGGTTAAGGGCTTGTTCACACCATGTCTGTTGAGCTGCGTTTTCCCTGTTGGGCACATAGAAAACAATTGGTTTTATGTACCTTGTTCACCCCATACATGTGTGGTGGTGTGCAGAGAAATGCAGCTCAACCGACATGTACAGTATCTCACAAAAGTGAGTACACCCCTCACATTTTTTGTAAATGTTTTATTGCATATTTTCATGTGACAACACTGAAGTAATGACACTTTACTACAATGTAAAGTAGTGAGTGTACAGCTTGTATAACAGTGTAAATTTGCTGTCCCCTCAAAATAACTCAACACACATCCATTAATGTCTAAACCGCTGAAAACAAAAGTGAGTATACCCCTAAGTGAAAATGTCCAAATTCCGCCCAAAGTGTTAATATTTTGTGTGGCCATCATTATTTTCCAGCACTGCCTTAACCCTCTTGGGGAAGGAGTTCACCAGAGCTTCACAGGTTGTCACTGGAGTCCTCTTCCACTCCTCCATGATGACATCACGGAGCTGGTGAATGTTAGAGACCTTGCACTCTTCCTCCTATTTCCTTTTGAGGATTCCCCACAGATGCTCAATAGGGTTTAGGTCTGGAGACATGCTTGGCCAGTCTATCACCTTTAACCTCAGCTTCTTTAGAAAGGCAGTGGTCGTCTTGGAGGTGTGTTTGGAGTCGTTATCATGTTGGAATACTGCCCTGCGGCCCTGTCTCTGAAGGGAGGGGATCATGCTCTGCTTCAGTATGTTACAGTACATGTGGGCATTCATGGTTCCCTCAATGAACTCCCCAGTGCTGACAGCACTCATGCAGCCCCAGACCATGACACTCCCACCGCCACGCTTGACTGTAGGCAAGACACACTTGTCTTTGTACTCCTTACCTGGTTGCAGCCACACACGCTTGACACCATCTGAACCAAATAAGTTTATGTTGGTCTCATAAGACCACATGACATGGTTCCAGTAATCCATGTCCTTAGTCTGCTTGTCTTCAGCAAACTGTTTGCGAGCTTTCTTGTGCATCATCTTTAGAAGAGGCTTCCTTCTGGGATGGCAGCCATGCAGACCAATATGATGCAGTGTGCAGCGTATGGTCTGAGCATTGACAGGCTGCCCCCCCACCCCTTCAACCTCTGCAGTAATGCTGGCAGCACTCATACGTTTATTTCCCAAAGACAACCTCTGGATATGATGCTGAGCACGTGCACTCATCTTCTTTGGTCGACCATGGTGAGGCCTGTTCTGAGTGGAACCTGTCCTGCAAAACTGCTGTATGGTCTTGGCCACTGTGCTGCAACTCAGTTTCAGGGTCTTGGCAATCTTCTTATAGCCTAGGCCAGGGGTAGGGAACCTGCGGCTCTCCAGCTGTTGTAGAACTACAGGCTGATGGATACAATTACTCCCAGAAGCATGATGGGAAATGTAGTTCTACAACAGCTGGAGAGCCGCAGGTTCCCTACCCCTGGCCTAGGCCATCTTTATGTAGAGCAATAGTTCTTTTTTTCAGATCTTCAGAGAGATCTTTGCCATGAGGTGCCATGTTGAACTTCCAGTGACCAGTATGAGAGAGTGAGAGTGAAATTTAACACACCTGCTCCCCATTCACACCTGAGACCTTGTAACACTAACGAGTCACATGGCACCGGGGAGAGAAAATAGCTAATTGGACCCAATTTGGACATTTTCACTTAGGGGTGTACTCACTTTTGCTGCCACGATATAGACAATAATGGCTGTGTGTTGAGTTATTTTGAGGGGACAGCAAATTTACACTGTTATACAAGCTGTACACTCACTACTTTACCGTGTAGCAAAGTGTCATTTCTTCAGTGTTGTCACATGAAAAGATAGAATAAAATATTTACAAAAATGTGTGTTTGGGGTACTTACTTTTGTGAGATACTTTTTGTACAAGCCCACAGCGATCTCCATGACAATGTCTTAAAGTGGACATTTTAACCCTCAAACACACAAATCTATGGTGCCAGCACATCCCCAAAAATCATTTGTAGAAATAAAATGTTTTGTTTAAAGTAAAGTAGCTGTAAACATCTGAAATGAAAAATAAATATGAAAAGATAAAAATGAAGGCAAAGCACAGAGTGTCATTTATCTTTGCTGTCTCCTTCTATCGGCATGAGTCACTTCTATTAGTCTATGTTGACACCAGACAATCTTAATAGATGGCCCGTCCCCCTTCCCTCCAGCACACAGCCTGTGATTGGCAGCCTTGGCTGTCCATGTTTTCCTATGAGAGTGTGTAGGGATGGGGAGTTTTGATTACCTTCACTCAGGTCTTAGATTACACTGAGCTCTCTTTTCTATTCTAGGCAGTGTGTGAGGTCAGATCTCTGTTCACTGCCTTCTGAGGCAAAGAAAACCCCTTTGATCTGTGTATTTTAGAAGGCTGTACAGAAGAGCACATTGCAGATAAATAGGTACAACTTAAATAGGAGAACTGTTTAATCTCTGAGTATCACCTGAGGCTAGCAATTCAGTGGGTAAATGTAGAGACTAACAACCACTTTAACTTTTTTTTCACTTTCTGATTTTCAGTAGGTGATACTGTATAACAATATTCTCACAGCTGCCCCTGGGAAAACGACATCATCCGTGTCTTCCAGGGAGATCTCCACTTGATCTGGCATGTCTTGTTATTGCACAATAACAAGCCGTGTTAGATCAGGCCCAGACAAATATCAATGTAATGGCACAGAATAAGAATTATTATTTTTAAAAATGGTGTCTGGATGTGGAGCCCAAGTGGGAAAGTGGCAATCTAAAAAAATAATGAAGTGCTCTCCTTTTTGTAAGTTTATTGGTTTCCCGAAATGCAATTTTTTTTGTGTGCACAGTTTATGAAGGGGGATCTGCCTTTTTCTCCAGAAGGATAGTGCTTCTGTTCAGGCATCACCCAAAGTAAGCAACTACTTTCTAGATTGAGATACCAGATGAAAGATGACAAAATCATGTAAATCCTGCTGCCTATGCAGTTATTGGCTGTGTTCAAAAATGCTGCAAACTCATCTTTTGACTTGTTTCAAATTCAAAAAGTTACGATCTGATTGCTAGAGCAGAGGGGACTTAGGCATTGCTATATCCTACCTGCAGCAGACTGATGACATAAGCACAGTCAACTAAGGGTGCCTAATGTGTGGTACACACTAGAGGTCGACCAATATGGGTTTTTCTTGACCAATATTTCAGGCTGAGATTTCTTTTTTTCCCCTTTATCTCATAAAACGAAGGAGGGGGGTACAGAGAGGTGGCTGTGGAGGAGGGGGGTACAGAGAGGTGGCTGTGGAGGAGGGGGGGACAGAGAGGTGGCTGTGGAGGAGGGGGGTACATAGAGATGGCTGTGGAGGGGGGGTACACTACAGAGAAGTGGCTGTGGAGGAGGGGGGTAAAGAGAAGTGGCTGTGTAGGGGGGCTACACTACAGAGAGGTGGCTGTGGAGGAGGGGGGTACAGAGAGGTGGCTGTGGAGGAGCTAAAAAACAGCCTGAAATTTGTGTCGGGAAGGTTGCCATAAATAGACAGAAGAGAGCTAATCTATTCACAGCACAGCTCTGTACATTCCTTCCTTCCTCTGCTTATGTGGAGGGGAGGGGCTGGTGTGTTTCTCAGCTGAGGGGGGGAGAAACAGCATCACACTGAGTTTGCCAGTGAATGGCTGTGAAGGGGGGGCGTGTCAGGACACGTCTGATCTTCGGCAGAGAGCAGGCTGAGTTGCCAGCATAGCTAGAGAACTGACCTCCGTCTGTTCTCCTGCTGAGTGTGGTCAGTTTTTAATAGAAAAGTAGAAGGACTGGCAGGAACACCAGGGATTTCACACAAAGGAAGCAATACGAAGAGATCAGGATTTTTTTAATATAACTACATGGTACAGCAGGAATATGAAATATTGGGGTAACAAATCACTTTAATTAAATGTCACTATGTGACATTTCAATAAAGTTTGTTTATAAAACAAAAGGGAACAATGCGATGTGCTGCAATCAACGCATTGGCACTGCGTTGATCCCACTGCACAGCACCGCGCACCAGTCACTGTGTTGTAACACAGTGGCTGGTGGGAATTGTCTCTAAATCAGTTTGGACTGTCAGCCCAGCAGACTAAATCTAGATAATCACCCCCGCTTAGGGTAAAGTAGATACACAATCCTGGAGGCTCTGTATCACGTGTAGGAAAGCCATCTTCCCCAGACTAACATCCACCCATAAAGTCATTTTTTACATTTGCATAATTCCTCCCAAGAGACACTGTTTGTATTATGACTGTGTCTGTGTCAATGGACGCAGCAGTGGGACTTGGGAGTGAGCTTGCACAAGTGCCCCCAGGAAAAGCGTCTTTCTGCGGGGCCATCCGATGAAGAGGAGGAGCCTGGAGCACCGGCGGGGCACCCCAGAAAAGGATTGGGGCTGCTCTGTGCAAAACACAGAGCAGGTAAGTATGTTGTTATATTTATTTAAAAAAAAAAAAAATGAGGGTTTACAACCCCTTTAAGGTGGGTTGGTTCACACAAGATGCAGTCTGGTGCATTTTCATTCTGCATCATAAATGCATGAACATTAACATGGATTCTAATGGCCCTAGTTCAAACCAGTACAGTCAACAAAAGTAGAACATGTTACATTCCTTTCTGTATGGAACGCCAAAAGATTCAATGGAACGCACATGTCCTCAAATGAGATGAAGAAAAAAGTTGAGAAAAACACACCTCACGGTTCCTGCAGGATGCTGGTTTTCATCTCAGCTTGTAAATACTAAGATAGCAAGCCCCGAATTCAGAAGGCAATTAGCAAACTTTACATTCATACAGGCATTTTGCCGCTGTGCAAATGGCAGGGGCAATCTACTGATTCCTGCTGTTGTTTTTGACAGGTGTGAGTGTCTAGCTGCCGGTACATTTCAATAAGGCTGTCGGCGGCTGCAGCTATTTGTGGCTGTTCACACAGTCAGCGATTACCTATGATGATCGCTGCTGGACACACTTTGTTTCATCCAATCCTAGTCAGAGACTGGTGGGCAGGATGTAACTTGATGTTTCCCTTTGCTGCAATTTCATTGCTGTCATAGCTGAACTCCTTATAATACTAGGTCAGTATGTAATGATCACAGAGTTGAAGGGTGCTTTAAGGGATAACTGTCAGCGGGATCACACAGATGTAGATCTAAATGCCCTCGTCAATTTTTATACCTACTTGTCTTCATTCTGTTAAGATCTTTGTCATGTGGCCTGCTGGGTGCCACACTGCCTCTTCTTCAAAATTCTCTCAACTGGGCCCTGCTCCTCCCATGCATGTGTTCATTTCTATGAAAAGGCGCTTCACCACTGGGACAAAATTGGATCGCTTGGAAGCTGAAAAGTGCAAAATCTGGTGCAGCTCTGCAAAGAAACCAATCAGCTTCCAGGATTTCTTGTCAAAGCTTAATTGAACAAGCTGAAGTTATAAGATGATTGGCTACCATGTGCAGCTGCACCAGATTTTGCACACTCCAGTGTTAGTAAATCAACCCCGAGTGCTCTCTGCCTACCAGGAAGCAGGATCTACTGGTTAGGTCTGCTCATGGTGCTCAGGTGCAGCTTAGCTTGTCTGAATGCCCCACACTGGTCCAATAGGGGGGGCATATTGAATAGTGGGAGGGGACCTGGCAAGTGAGAGCACAGACTTTCTTACAGTCCTGGCTATTGGCAGAGGAAAAGTGCCACATTGCATGCTGGGATGCTGTATAACAGCCTAGGGGACATGTGCTCAGAGTTAGTTGAGTCTGGGAATAAAGTCTAAGAGGGAAGGGGCGGCTGCCCTCTCCTCCACGCAGGTGGTTGTGTGGCCTTGGGTGGTCGACCCAAGGGCCTAGAGAGAGAGAAGCTGAACCCAGAGGTCCTGCAGAGCTGACTGGAAGGGAGACACCAGGAAGTATCTGATTCTGCCTACTGTGAGTACAGATCTGTGTCTTTGGGGCCTGTTAAGTGAGGGCCACCCCCTTCAGCTAGAAGAGCCAGTGAACGGGTGTCAGTAAAGGTGATGCTAGAAAGTATCCTGAATATAATGTAGTGAATCAAGTCTGTTGCTAGTGAGAGCAAGAAGACTTCATTCCTCCATACATGTGGCAGTATGGTAAAAGCAGTGTGACTGCTTCCACAAATAATCCTGTGAGGCCAAGCGAGAGTTGTCCTTATCCACTGTGAATAGTTAAAGTTGGAGTATCCCACTAATCCCTTCTCCCATCCAAGTTCCAAAATAAAATACCAAAAACACAAATACCCTGGACTGCTCATTGAGTAGCGAGTAAGCGGGAGTAAGGGCGGGACAAGTGGAAACCCCTAGCAACCAAGTGGAAACCATTAGCAACCAGCTGCAGGTAACCAGAGAGAGGCCTCTGAAGTCAACAGTCAGCAAGCCCTACGGGGACAATGCTAAACCACTTTAAGAGCTTCACGAAAAAATCCTTACAGCTTATTAAATGATTACCAAGTTTTGGTTAACCTTCCTAGCGGTATTCCCGAGTGTGGCTCGGGGTGGATTTTCAGTACCAAGAGCGGTAACCCCGAGCCACACTCGGGCTTGCATCGCTGGATCCAGGCAGCGCTACTCACCTTGTCCCCTGGATCCAGCGATGTCCTCCTGCGGTGTCAGCGTGTCTGCGGGCTGTGTCCGCCGCTCCGATGCCTCTGTGTGCCTCGGGCTCCGTTCCCTGCGAGCGTCGCGTCGCACGGGGGCGGAGACCGGCGGGAAATTCAAAAAGTGAAACACACACAGTACATACAGTACACTGTAATCTTACAGATTACATTACTGTATGAAATCATTTCACATCCCCTTTGTCCCTAGTGGTTTGCCCAGAGCCCTGCATGCACTTTTATATAATAAATGTCATTCTTTCTGCCTGGAAACATGAGAATGTCCATAGCAACCAAAAAGTGTCCCTTTGCGTCAAAAGTGGTTTTTGATCAGCTAGAAAACACCGATAGTAAATAAGAATCATTTGCAGAATTGAGTGATACTGATTTTTGGGGAAATTTATCATCAGAAACTGAAAGTGACGACAGCGACAATTCTGCAACTGAGCAAATTTCTGCGTTTTTGGTTTGATTACATTATTGAATAAATGCAAAATAATTGTACCACTTTCAGCACCAAAAATCAGACATAATCATACCGCCAGGGATACTAACCATTGCAGGCCTATAGTACATAACGCCATATCTCCATGCAGAAAACCATTACCGCTTTCAGCAATAAATTCCAGACTCAGTCATACCGCCAGGGAGGTTAAACAGAAGCTCTTTATATAAGCATAATGCCAATGGGTATGAGGTCTATATCTGCTTTCCTGCTGAGAACCAATAGACTCTCACTCTTCTGTACCCCTGTGTGAAAACTGAATCACAGATCAATGCAGAATTGCTTGCTGCTAAATGGGTTTGATCTACAGATGGGTTCAGGAGTTCAGATGTTATTTTGATCGTATTGATGGCTATAAGTGGTTTTGCCTTCACACAGGCTCTAATCTTTACAGAGAGGGACATGCTGGTCCAATGGCCATACAGTATGAGAACCTGCGCCCAATTACCTTATTATACCTAATGATTTAGGCTGCATCTGTCCATACACTCTTTGTGCTCGGCTGGCATCTCATATGGCATCTATTTACATAAACATAGCAGCAGCTGTGTTTGCACACAAAAACAGGCTGGGCATTCTGGCATGACTATTGCCAGTGCCTGCAATAAGCACTCCAGAAATGCTAACTAGGTGAAATGTGCACATTTGTAGAATGAAACTGAAATGATGTAGTCTGCATGGTGAACTTACATTGTTAAGTCATCTGTAATGCTATCATAGTACACAAAAAATATTACCTGCTTTACCTATTGCAAAAGCCCAGTATATTCAAATGGCTCTCTATTTATCTTTATAGCGTTATTCATTTTATATAACCATATATTTTTCCGTCTTTTATTTAGGTTTTAATTTTTTTGCAACAAGGGGGTTGCAGTCAGGGCAAAAACACAGTATTACACGGTATACAAAAGAAAAAAAAAAAAACCTTTAACATGTGCACAGCAGAATACTTTATTTAAATGTTGACCAGGCCATTGCATGGCTTTCAATCAAGACCTGGTGTTTATTTTGCAAGTAATTATTTCATATTGTGTTTTTCTTGCAGGATGCAAAGGATTAGGGAAGCAGAAGAAAAGACCTAGGGGCATAGGGAAGGGGGAAGGGAGGTTCAGATGGGCATAGGGAGTTTTGGAAGGGACAAAAAAAGGTGTGTGGGGGGGGGGGGGGGTCGAGTATGGGTTGGGAGGCTTTCCAGAATTGTCCTTACTCTAAATTACTGCACAAAAGATTGTAACATGGATGCAGATCAACAACACTGCTCATGTCCAGCACCATTTTGAGCTCAGGGCAAACTTTGGAGATGTGCTAAGTGCTTACATTAAACATAATCACCTAGGATGTACATCTACATATAAGTATATAACCAGTGAGAGCTCCTAATTATTTGTATGGTAGGGGCACAGGGGTGTCCAGTATAGCTCCCCAGTTTGGTTATTAGGTGTTGACATAAGAGTAGGCTTAGGGACCCATTGAAGTGAGTAGGCAGTGTAGTATGCTAGGTAGCTGCTAGATGCCCCCAGGGTAGTAGTGGGGTGCACGATACGTAGTGAGGTAGCGCCAGCTCTGCCAATGCCAGTGTGGGACACCTTGGGAAGTAGAGTCCTGCTATAAAAAAAAATCAAGATCACCATGGGAGATGTCTGGGGACCAAGCTACAGCAAGGATGCAGGCTGCAAGGCAAGGTTCAATATCGCGGAACGTCGGACGTAGGAACGACATCGAACCAGGGGTCTGTAGAGGGTACCACTAGAACTAAAAAAA
>BLSH010213318.1:689947-706772 GCA_018402905.1 Glandirana rugosa | reverse complement strand
AGAACGTATATGATGCCTGCAACCGTCTTAGAAAAAGACGATGGTGAAGTGTTGTAAGAGACAAAATTTAAGTCTTCGTCTCTAGAAACATAACATACTTTACCCAGTATAACTTCCTAGATGACAAAAACATAATGTTACTAGTGGCTAGTAGTCAGACACTTAAGGTATAAAAAAAGAAGATAACAAGTAACTTAGGAGACTCTTCCACGCGGCATGGTCAAAAAGAAATCAAGATGACTCCATACGTGTAATTTATTGGTACAAAGGTTAATATATAACGGGTCAAGTATACTAGACTACTAAAAGTGTCAATCAGATTTACTGTGTGACATACTCTCACGTCGTACAAAGATCATCAGTCTTCTCAGCTTTTATGCTGCACTCTCATACAGTGTGTCATTTAGACTAACTGTGAAAATCATCAGATCATATGAACTGGGCAATATATAATTGGAAACATGGTTATTTAATGTGCATACCTCAGTAGAACTAAAGAAAAACTGGTACGGCGCACCTTCTCAGAGGATTCAATGAACAATAGAAGAAAAAAATATGGAATTCACAGACTGATGATCGGTGATCATTGTAATACAAAAACAGTAGATCCTTCAATATGACCCATTTCATACAATACAAAGATCTCTGCTTCTGAATTTAAAACAGAGAATGTTGTGAAGTGGTAGCAGAAAAAGATTCTGCCAACGTCCGTAGTATATGCAAGATGATACTAAAGAGTTAGCACTAGAGCTGAGACCTCATTCACATACTTTGGACTTTAAAGGCAGAGAGAGTTGAGAAAGGGTATATGAGTAAAAAATATAATTTTATTTATCTCGAGGTTAAAATTCCATGTATCAAAAAGATATTTGTGTTACAATGACTCAAAAAATATGATGTACAGTAAAATACACTGCTGAAATTACAATACAGTACAATGCAAAACCCTAAACATATATATTGCACTTATGTGTAGCCACATTAAAGTGGAACCAAAGAGGCAAATCTTGTAATAGTCCCAACATGTTTCGGAGTCATATGCTTCATCAGGGGACATTACATTGAGGGCTAGACATAATGTTTCCGTTTAGAAATAAAACATAATGTATTGAAATAACATAGAAGTATCATCTACATGAAGCAGTAAGTTTATTCGGGGTATGTAGTGCACTTACATGTGTATTTTAGCAGCGCTAGTATAGCACACCAGCAACAGCCTTGGGATGTGAATACGGTTCAGTAGAAGTGAAAAAGCAAGCGCCACACCAGCCAGGTACAGCAGGTGGGCCCACAGCAGACAGGCAGAATTACCACAAGAAGCGTCCGGTGACTCTGCCGGCCAAAGCCGCAGTGGATAAGCTGCAGCCAAAACAGTAATAAATGAGGGTCAATACATACGTATATATCAGTATTGGGTATCTAAGTTAGGGATCAACAGTATACCGCCAACAGAGGAAGGCATAGGGATAACAAAGGTGAGTGGGGGGATGGCAAAAATGCAAAGAGACACAGTAGGAAGTAAAAAGGTAATAGTAATGTTACCTGTAGTACTCAAGTTTTGGTGAGCGTTTGTATCCAAGGTTGGTTGGATGGAGTAAGGCAGTGGCTTGGAGTCACCTGACCTATATATAGTCCACCCCTGACGGGAGCCAATCCGATGGCAGGGGAGCAGCCAAATGGCCATGTTCGGGCAATCAGCCCGAGTGGCCAGGTGCCGAGCGCTTCCCTGAGAGGACGACACGCAGCAACGCCCCACCCAAAATGGGCGGGATGATGTTATGTATCCACATCCCACCGGCGGATGTGTCGTGGCGGGCGGAAGTGGCCGAACATGGCCAGGTGGCTGGCACTGCTTCCCTGCCATCGGATTGGCTCCCGCCAGGGTTGGACTAGATATAGGTCAGATGACCCCACACCACTGCCTTACGCCATCCTCCCAATCACCTTTGTTATCCCTATGCCTTCCTCTTTTGGCAGTATACCGTTGATCCCTAACTTAGATCCCCAATACTGATATATATGTATTGACCCTCATTTATTACTGTTTTGGCTGCAGCTTCATCCGCTGTGGCCCTGGCCGGCAGAGTCACCGGACGCTTCTTGTGGTAGTGCTGCCTGTCCACTGCGGGCCCACCTGCTGCACCTGGCTGGTGTGGCGCCTGCTTTTCCACTTCTACAGTACTCTTTTGGAACCGTATTCACATCCCAAGGATATGACTCCGAAACATGTTGGGACTATTGCAAGGTTTGCCTCTTTGGTTCCACTTTAATGTGGCTACACATAGGTGCAATTTATATGCTTAGGGTATTGCATTGTACTGTATTGTAATTTCAGCAGTGCATTTTACTGTACATCGTATTTTTTTAATCATTGTAACAGAAATATCTTTTTGATACTTGGAATTTTAACCTCGAGATAAATAAAAATACATTTTTACTCATATACCCTTTCTCAAGTCTCTCTGCCTTAAAAGTCCAAAGTATGTGCATGAGGTCTCAGCTCTAGTGCTGACTTCGTATTTTCCTGCTTTTGAATTTAGCTTTTCTTATGATTAAAATGACCAAGGTTTAGGCAATTAATTTCTTGTAAATGGTGTTTTAGGCCTCATACACACGGGCGTATCTTTAAAAATAAACAAAACGTCGGGCCCGACGGAAAAAAAAATTGTTGTTTTTCTGCGTTATGCATCGGGGTTAGTGAGCGCTAGTGAGCGTCGGCGTCAATAGGCGTTTTTAAAAAAAAAAATCATCCCTCTGCTATTTTTCAACCTAAAAACGTCAGCGTCAAAAAAACGCGGGCACAATATTAGTTGGCGTTTGTTGGCGTTTTGCGGCGTCAGCGTCAAAAAATGCCAAAACGTTACAGCCTCAGAAAGCGATGGCCGTGGGTCCTACTTTCAGCTCACTAACGCCGACGCCATCTACAGCTCAAAAACGCCAACGTTTTTATGGGGACATTGACTAACATGGAGAGCTGCAAAAAACGCTAGAAAACGCCGGCGTCAAAAAACGTCCGTGTGTATGAGGCCTAAATGTTACATAATTTTATTATGGTGTTTGATGGGGAGTTTAGAGTTCTAATTAAAAAAGTGCCCTACATACCCTGATCCCTAACCTTAAAAGCTTAACTCCATTTTTGTTGAGAAAAAACATTTCCCTCTGGGTGATCTATATACATTGCAAGGATTTTAACCTTTGTTGCAGATTCCTACCTTTTGTTATTCTGAAGAAATCCCTCAGTGTTTCTCTGTGCCTCTGTACTGAGTGGGTCTAATGGCAGCTGTAGAGCACCAATGAGGAAACCTACTGGGCCTGCATCCCTTTAGACATGTTCCTATTGGAAGTACCTCACCAAAAATGGCATTTTTGTTGCAGGGGATGCCTGAAATCTAACTTGTATCTTAGGCAGATTTCTAGGAAAATAAGTGAGCCAATCACACAAGCAGGAAATTATGTTTCTGGGGAGTGGTCAGTACACATTCTGTGTACAGAAAAACTCCAGGTAGCCATATTGCATTGCATTTATAGAAAGTTACAGTGGCTACAGATTGAAAAGGAAAGGTAATTTTTAATAACATTCAATTACAATATGACATGTATATCAATTGTACACACTATATTATTTTTTCTTTATTTGCTATTTTTTCCCCACGAAAGTGGAGTTACCCTTTAATCTTTAGGTTGACCCTAATCCATAGCTACCATGGTTACTCCCAGCCCCCAAACCCAAAATTCCCCTTGACAATTAACCTACCAGCAAAACTTAACTGTTAACACTCAAACCTGACTGGAACAATAACTTCACTTAAGCTTAACACTAAAAGCCAATACTAAGCCTTCAAACAACTAGCCTTAATATTAACCCTAACTTAAATATAACCTTACACCTTGACTTAAAGTGTATCTCAAAGCTCAAACTTCTTTTTAGTTTATATTGAATGGATTATGGTTTGAACCTCTGTAGGGTTTTAATTGTTGTTTGTGTCACCATTGGGTAGATTCACCCTCTCCATTTGTCCTGGTGATCATTGTCACCGGAAGACAAAGTGGTTGTAAACTCAAATTTTACAGATGTCACTGGAACAAAAGGTGAAGCAAAAACATACAGATGGAGACAATTGTTCCAGTGACAAGGGTCTAACATGCTTCACTTTGGGGGATTTTTCCTCTCACTTTGTTTGCTTTGTCACTGGGGCAGGAAGTGGAGGGAAGTATAATACTTGATATTAATAAAGGCTGCAAAAGCAACTTTCATAGCAGTAGATTGGAAAGGGGCTCTCACTGTGTAACCAGTGGAGCTCTATTGTCACTTTGACAGTATGAGCTCCTGTGCCCTCTTTATCCAGAGCACTGTCTGCACTCTTGATAAAGAATGGGTTAGCTATCAAACTTACAGCAGAGCCCTGATAATTACACCAGGAGAAATGCCCGGACCCATAGAAACCTTCAGCACGTTAACCCTTCTGTTCTCTATTCTGGAACCTGCCAGGACCTTGCCACTTCTATAACAGCTTGCTCCTATCCTTTCTGGACAGGCTTGCTCTCCCCACTACACATAGAATAATACTCAAATCACTACAACGTTGGCAAATATAAGACACCAGTAGTCGAAAGACAGAGTTGTGCTCTTGAGTCCACCTAAAAAAGTCCTTGTCAACTTTTTCTACTTTTAACTCTTTACTTTGTCCCCTGCTGCGTCCTCCCAGAAGTTGTATTCACTGCCCAGGACATTGCCAATCCTTTTAAGAGCAAGATTGATGCAATTTGTGATAAGATTCTAGCGAACATGTGAACTCTATTAAAGTCTATGGGACAAGAAAATGAAAAATCAAAAGTCCTCATTTTAAAGACTTATATGCGAGGGGGGGGGGGGGCATGGCTGGCGCACGGACAAGATGGATATGTGAAGACAGAGCTCCTCACACAGAGACTAGGATAATAGGGTCTGCCTGCTAATCCTCAGCAATTACCACAACCCGAAGTCAGCCAGCTAACTCTCTGCATCCCTGGAAAGCCATGGTGCAAAAGAGAAAAGAAAGCCAGCCGCGAGTTCATGTATCAGCTGGCCGTGAGGCACGGCCAAAATGACGCCGCGGCCAGCGCATACAGAACGGGACCCGCAGAAGCACTTCCCTGTAACACTATGGTACACTCGGCGGACCCACAATACAACCCTGGGAGACCCCTGTAATATGAATCAGAGCTGCCACAATCTTCACCACACTCTCCAGACTCCAGCAGCCCAGCCAAAGCTAAAATGAGACTGGACTCCAGCGCTGCCGACAATGAGGTGAGCAAGATACCTTATGTAGCCTACACACTACCACCCTTTAGCCCACAAAATTACTCCATATCCTCCTTCCCCACTATGGGCACAGCCAGTAATTGACACCACATTTAAAGAAGTGCTGGTCTCATTGAGAAGCTCCCTGCAAGCTGACATGTTGGCAGTAATGCAAAACCTTGGTCATAACATTAACATGATGAATGACAGAATTACACATGTTGAAATGAGCGTCAGCAATATCACCACCGCGGTCAATGACATCACTGATGCGCAAGAAAATCAAATACAAGACAATAAATGGATAAAAGATAAGTTAGTATATATCGAAGACAGATCCAGTCGGAACAATATTAAGATCCGCGGGATACCGGAATCAGTGTAAAACTCTGACCTACCCTCTTATGCAAGAGGCCTGATCAAATCTGTAATGCCTAAGCTAAAACACATTGAGTTGGTAGTGGACCACATCAACAGGCTTCCCAAACCATCTTTCCTACCAGCAGCAGTCCAAAGAGATGTGATCCTCCGCATACACTTTTATCATGTGAAGGAGCAGCTCATGCAAAAAACAAAAAACATGGGGACTCTACCTGAATCCTACCAGCAACTACAAATATTTGCAGATCTCTCCCAACACACACTAAACCGCCGCAGGCAGCTAAACACAATCATAAAAGCCTTGCGCAACCACAGCATCCAGTACCAATGGATAGCACCTGCAAATATGGCCATAATCCACAATGGAACAAAGCACGTTGTATCATCCATTCAGGAAGACCTCCAACTCCTACAAGGATGGCATATCATCCCTGAGACACCTTTTCACCCCAAATTGTTCCAAGCCCCTTCCAGGTCACTAACCTGGTCTTTCTGTTTTTGTTTTTAGTTATTCTTTGTTTTTCTCATTTGTATTGAAAATCTTATAGTATATAAATTAGACTACCAAGCATTCGCAATATAACTGCTCACCAAGACAGAATTCATGCAGCTGGACCCACAACTCTCACCGTACTAATCTCTTTGTTAACAATACCGAGCTAATTACAAAATCCCAAGTATAACACCATTATCGGAACAACGTCACTATGACCATTAAAATATTGACCATTAACGCCAAAGGACTGAACCACCCAGCGAAAATCATCGTTGTGGAAGCTAGCGGAACAATCCAAATGTGACATTCTCTGTGTGCAAGAGACCCATTTCCAAGCATCTAACCAACCGCACTGCACCAACAAAAAGTTTACTAGCGCATTCACTGCTTGCAGCCCAAAAAAAAAAAAAGCCATTCTAGTCGCTATCAAAAGCTCTCTCGACTTCCAGCTCCAAACTTGCATATCAGATCATGACGGAAGGTACCTGATCCTAATCTGCTCCATAAATGAAGCAACTTACACCATTGTCATGGTCTACGCACCAAATACGCACCAACTACGCTTCTTACAAAAACTCCACAAAAAAGTCAGCAACATACAGAAAGGAGCAATCATATGTTGCGGAGACTTCAACATCACCGTAGACCCATCCTTAGACTCATCCTCCACCTCTCCAAGATGTAAACCTTCTTTACCACAATTCCAACTACATGACGTATGGTGCTGCCAACACGCAGAAGAAAAAGACTATACATTTTTCTCCCCTTGTCACAAATCCTACTCCTGCAACGATTTCTTCCTCCTAGATCAATGGACTTTACAGAAAGTATCAGACTCCAGCATCCTTCCAATTACATGGTCAGACCATGCACTAGTAAGTATAACCATTGAGTACAATGCTAGCCCCTCTCCCACATACTTGTGGTGATTGAATACAAAACTCCTTCAATCCCCTGAGTATCTCTCAGATATACAAGAGAAACTCGAAACCTTCTTTCTTTTAAATGATCAATCAGTAAATAAGACTTCTACGCTATGGGCCTCACACAAGGCCTACATGAGGGGGGTGTTTATCCAACTGGGTGCAAGGGATAGGAGATTAAGGAAGCAGCAGGTTGACAAAGTGCTCAAAGACATCCAATCTATTGACTCACAAAACAAACAAACACGTCACCCTGATCTCAAATCTAAACTAATCCGACTACGCTTAGACCTTAGGTCTCTTCTTATTGAAAATTACGACAAAGCTCAGAAACACTGCAAAATGCACTTCTACAGCTCAAGCAATAAAGCAGAAAATTTCCTCACTCAACAAATTAAGGTTCAATGTACCAAGGCCCATATACCCTACATATACCGCCCATTCACAAAGGAAAAATTAAGAAACCCACAGGACATCGCTGATGCATTCAGCACTTATTACAGTGCCCTATATAGCTTAAAAGACGAATCCTCTATGACCCAGACAAATCCTACGACTATACAATCCTTTATAGACTCTGTACATCTCCCAAACCTAGCTGGCAAACAAAAAGAAAACTTAAACAGGCCATTCTCTCACTCAGAAACAGGTAAAGCAATTGACGCACTACCAAATAATAAATCCCCAGGACCGGACGGCTTTGTAGGGGAGTGCTACAAACAATTCAAGCTCACTCTCACAAAATATTTAGGCCAAATGTTCAACGATGCTGCTTCCTTGTCATCTTTCCCAAGTAAAATGCTTAATGCTATAATTGTAACGCTTCCGAGGCCAGACAAAGAACCCAACACTCCACAAAACTTTCCTCCCATATCCTTACTGAACCACGATATTAAATTATACGCTAAAGTCATTGCAAACAGATTAATCAATGTACTCCCAACCCATATCCATTCCGACCAATCTGGCTTTATAAAAGGATGCCAAACAACAGACGGGACCAGAAGGATGGTCAATATCATTGACCACGCCAAGAAACACAAAATGCCCTGAAACTACGGATACTGGAAGCCTGTGCTAGCATTTCTCCTGCGGTGTTGCTATCAGTGTGTGAAGAGTGGGAGAAGAGGGTTGCATTGACAATCCAACACAATGGGCAGCACATTGAACACATTTTATAAGTGGTCAGAAACTTGTAAATAACTCATGAAAGAATAAAGTTACGTTTTCTTGTGAAATTCCCAATAAGTTTGATGTGTCACATGACCCTCTTCCTATTGAAAAAACAAAAGTTGGATTCAAAATGTCCGACTTCAAAATGGCCACCATGGTCACCACCCATCTTGAAAAGTTTCCCCCCTCACATATACTAATGTGCCACAAACAGGAAGTTAATATCACCAACCATTCCCATTTTATTAAGGTGTATTTATATAAATGGCCCACCCTGTACTTTATTTGTTTTGTTATGACATGTTCAATATAATCTGAATAAAAAATATTGAAACTAAAGACTTATATGCAAGTTATTGCCATAAAAAGTGTATGGGGACCCGAGTACTGCCCTGAGGGATATGTATCAATGCAAAAAAAGTTTTTAAAATGATAGTTTTTAAAGGAGCAGTGAGTTCTATGATGAATATTCCTTTAAATATTGTGCCTGGGGGGTCCCCTTAATCTGCCTGTAAAGTAGCGCATCTGTGCGATGTATAGAACATGCCGCAGCAATAACAACATTTCTAAAGGAAAAAATGTAATTTAAACTTGCTCGCAGCTGTAATGTATTGCCGGCTTCTGGCAATGTAGATGAAAAAAAAAGAAAAAAAAATAGTGTGCGGTCCCATCCCCCCCCAGTTTATACCAGGCCCTTCGGGTCTGGTAGGGGTTTTAAGGGGAACAAAATTTGAAAAAAATTGGCATAGTGTCCCCCCAAAATCCATACTAGACCGTGCCCCCCTCCTGAACCGTACTAGGTCACATGCCCTCAACATAGGTGGTGGGTGCTTTGGGGCAGGGGGGAGCTCTGCGCCCCCCCTGCCCCAAAGCACCTTGTCCTCATATTGATGGGGACAAGGGCCTCTTCCCGACAATCCAGGGCTGTGGTTGTCGGGGTCTGCGGGCGGGGCACTTATCAGAATCTGGAAGCCCCCTTTAACAAGGGGGCCTCCAGATCCCGCCCCCCATGTGAATGGGTATCGGGTACATCGTACCCCTACCCATTCACCAAAAAAAGTGTCAAAAATTAAAAACCACAAGAGACAGTTTTAGATAAATCCTTTATTTGAAAAGAAAAAAAAGGGTCCCGCAATGCACATCCACCATCAATCGCGGCATCCTAAGGACCCGAAAAATAGAAAAAAAAAGGGCGAGGCCTACCGCTGACGTAACCAGATGACCCCGCCCCCCCCTGACATCACATGAAATGTGGGAAACGGGGAAATGTTTACCTGTTCAAATATGCTGAAAAAGTCAACTTTTTTTGGGGGTGTACAGTATTTTCTTTTTTACAGAATTCTATAGAATGTCTATAATAAATAAAGAAAATACTATATAAAAAAAACTAGAAGCCAGAAATAGTGTAATGTAGGAAATTTTGGTATATTTCATTACTGAATAAATGAAATATATAAAAATGAATATGTGGCTGGCAAGTGAAGTTACAATCAACTAGCATATGGCCTATGTCATACATAGACATATCATAAGGAATCACTGATTCCTTATTAATAAGATAAGATGGCAACACGAAAGTTGATAGAGGATGGGAGACCACACACAGCTAAGTGCTTCTGGGAGATGGGATTCCTGACATATGTTTCCTTGAAGTCATTTAGCCTACATAAAGACTGTGGTAAAATTCATTTTACATTCTTCATGTAATAGATAATGGAAATACTTGCTCAACGATCAGAAAAGGCTACTTTCACTAAAAAAAAAAGGAAATTGAAGTCTAAGAAGCCACTATGAGCTATGTCAATGTACTGCAACGGTAACCCTTTTGTGACCAGCTGTCAATGGTGCATAAATGCCCAGTGCATACACTATATTACCAAAAGTATTGGGACGCCTGCCTTTACACTCAAATGGACTTAAATGGCATCCCAGTCTTAGTCTGTAGGGTTCAATATTGAGTTGGCCCACCCTTTGCAGCTATAACAGCTTCAACTCCTCTTTGCATTTTTGAGATCAGGCACTGATGTTGGACAAGAAGGCCTGGCTCGCAGTCTCTGCTCTATTTCATCCCAAAGATACTCTAACGGGTTGAGATCAGGACTTTGTGCAGGCCAGTCAAGTTCCTCCACCCCAAACTCGCTCATCCACACTATATTGCCAAAAGTATTGGGCCACTCCTCCAAATCATTTGGTGGAGGGGGGATTATGGTGTGGGGTTGTTTTTCAGGGGTTGGGCTAGGCCCCTTAGTTCCAGTGAAGGGAACTCTTAAGGCGTCAGCATACCAAGACATTTTGGAAAATGTCATGCTCCCTACTTTGTGGGAACAGTTTGGGGGTGGCCCCTTCCTGTTCCAACATGACTGCACACCACTGCACAAAGCAAGGTCCATAAAGACATGGATGAGTGAGTTTGGGTTGGAGGAACTTGACTGGCCTGCACAGAGTCCTGACCTCAACCTTGAACACTAAGGGCTAAGACTGATGTAGCACTGCCCCCTTGAGCGTGGCTGAAAGAATCAATTCCCCCTTGGATCTCCTGATTTAGAGGGTCCTCCACCACCCCTAACCCTCTGGGTTCACTCATATTGCAAGTTTTTATAACCAATAACTCTATTTTAGTAATGGAAACCACAGCACAGGTAGATTTGGAAAGGTTTACTTTTAATTCTTATTTCTGAGAAAAGAACAACAACTGTGAATAGTAAATAATTCAATTCTTCACATAAGTAGTCAACTCGAAGGTTCTGGAGAACAAAAGGAGTAAGTGATTTGTACACTTCCACCACTCCCTTTCTCCAACAATATCAATAATGGAAAACAATGCAATTCCTCCAATTGAGCTTAAACAATACCTAATGGGTCTTTGCAAAAGAGGTAAATTGATAATGTCTACTGGAATTTGACAAATGAAATATTACAATAAATCCTTATCTCAAACCGATGACCCAAAGAATAAATTGGTACCACTCAATGGACTCTGTCTCAACTTGTTAGCAGTATTCTATAATGCAACAGATACACTATACCATTTAGCAATAGATCTACAGTTAAGAAAACACACTAAATAACCTTGGCCTATATATATTATTCCTCCTGTTCTAGAATAAAGAGTTCTTAGGAGGTTAAGCCAATGCCATGCAGTAGCCCTGAGTATATGAGTATGGAAAAGATGGGTAAATACAGTTGCAGTTCTCCAGTCTTGAAATGTCTAATCAATCTTCTGCCGGGAATAAGAATTAGGCACCTATGAATACTGTGTCCTTTTAAACAGTAAGATGAGGCACAAATAGGTCAAATTCCACTGACTTCTTGAATAAGATTAGTCACAACTGCTAAACTGTATTCCAAGAGGCAATAAAGATATGCTGAAAAGACAGTATGTGTACTCTTATGTGTGGGTGCTGAGCCCTCTCACCGATTCCAAGGGACTGTTTGAAGATAAACGATCCAGCACTCAGTCGATAATACTGGGAACACTGGAACTGTTAGTTCCTGTAGACTGCTTGCTCCTGGGAGGTGTAAAGCATCCGCTGCACTCCTTGCAGCTCTCCTGATCGACAGACACGACCATTGCAATAGCTGGTACGGCTTCCATCCAGATAAAGATGAGCTTCAGATAGTTCCATTGTTCGCTCACTGTATTGCTGGAGAGTGAATACTAGCTGTATCACCTGCAGATGATTTCAGTCGGCTGGAATGATTTGCTTAGGCTGCAGGCCTAAATCTGATGGCAGCAGCACGCAGGGTTCCTCTCTGATCGATCATGCTATCCCAAGAGGCCATTGTTAGCGCCTCCTTCCCTTTAAATAATCCTCCTACAATGCATTGCACCTCCCAGAAGTCTTCAGTGCAGCTCAGCCTGATGGGAAATGGAGTCCTTCTCAGTAAGGGTCTGTTGACTATTTCCTCATTCCGCACTACGACTCCCACAAAGCATCACCCTGGCTGCAATTTATTTTCCAAAAGCAAGCACTAGAGGGAGTTCCCCTATTAAGCAATGTACACTATTGTCTATATGCCAGGAGGAATATTTCAGAACTCCTGGCTACACTGGGATGTCATTAAAGTTCATGTGCGTGTAAAGGCGGGTGTCCCAATTCTTTTGGTAATGTAGTGTATTTAGAGGCGTTTGCATATGTTGGTTAACTCAACAATATCTCTATGGCTAATTTGCATACTCAATTTTTAATACAAGTACAACAGTAATACAAGTACAACTAAAGGTTCCTGTATGACAGTCTAAACCGATACCAAATTCAGTTACTATATGACTGATAGTAGCTGAGTAACAAAGCCAAATTCTCCTTTATTTGTTTCTCACATGCTCCCCTTTGCAGAAACTGCAGCTCATAGTGGGAGGATTTCGGTGTCAGAGGCAGTGCCCTCAATCCAGAAAGCTGGGCTGGACAAGGTGTGGCCAGGTGCTTATTGACAAGCTACAGGCTTGTGAATCAGCAGTTACAATGCCACCCGTAACATTTTTTTTATCCTACCATAGTGCAAGTAAGCAGAGTCTATATGGGAGTGGCAACTCTGCTCCAAATTTAGGAGCAGTGCAGCATAGCTGCCACACCATAACAGGGACCTGAATTAGGTGGACTTCACTTGCAAACTTTATGGGTATTTGTGGGACTTTGCAGGGGTACTATAAAAAAAACTGTAAGTACAGATGCAGTTATATTAAAGCACTGCAGCTCATACAGTGCCTCGAAAAGGTATTCGTACCCCTTACATAGTTACATAGTTAGTCAGGTTGGAAAAAAGACACAAAAGTGCTTTAAAGTGCCAAAAAATAATTATTCCTCAAAATTCATAAACGGTGCCTTCTATAACCTGTGCTAAAAATGTCCATACAAACTTGTGCAGTGTATATCAAAATAAATCCAAAAATATGCTAATTCAATGTGCAATCGACCCTGATTTCATAGTTTAAATCATAAAAATATAAAAAACATTAAAACTGAAATTGTCCGTAAAAAGTCCGTAAGAAATAAATAAAGTGGATGTCAAGCAAATGGTGAATTTAAAAAAACAACAGATTTTGAATTCTAATGGGTGTGCAAATATATATAAGAGTATTTCAAAGTTATCCCAGGAGCATCAATTATGTTAGCATTTATCTGAGGTGCAAAGACCAATAAAGTGGATGTAAAGTCACACAGACAATACTATAAGGATTTAAACCTTATCCTTACTATTACAGTATAAGATGAAACAAAAGCAGGCTGTAAATATCAAATGTCCGTCTGGAGTCCGAAAAAATACATAAAGTGGATGTAAAGACCAATATGTATAATGCAAAGTATTCTATTTCTTAGTGCAGTAATCCAGTGCCTGTGAGTGACGTAGTGATAAGTTCTCTTCCAGAAGTATAACAGGTAGGTGTGGAAACACTCGTGCTCTCCCCTGAGGAATTGGAGAGGAATCAATCTGGGAGGAGTGGAGAAGGAACCGAGCTCTGGAGAACCAAAAGACCCCATTTACCACATGTGAGATACCCCTGGAGGGGTGGGAAGAATTTGGTAAGTGAGGGCACATCGGGGGAGAGCACGAGTGTTTCCACACCTACCTGTTATACTTCTGGAAGAGCACTTATCACTACGTCACTCACAGGCACTGGATTACTGCACTAAGAAATAGAATACTTTGCATTATACATATTGGTCTTTACATCCACTTTATGTATTTTTTCGGACTCCAGACGGACATTTGATATTTACAGCCTGCTTTTGTTTCATCTTATACTGTAATAGTAAGGATAAGGTTTAAATCCTTATAGTATTGTCTGTGTGACTTTACATCCACTTTATTGGTCTTTGCACCTCAGATAAATGCTAACATAATTGATGCTCCTGGGATAACTTTGAAATACTCTTATATATATTTGCACACCCATTAGAATTCAAAATCTGTTGTTTTTTAAATTCACCATTTGCTTGACATCCACTTTATTTATTTATTACGGACTTTTTACGGACAATTTCAGTTTTAATGTTTTTTATATTTTTATGATTTAAACTATGAAATCAGAGTTGATTGCACATTGAATTAGCATATTTTTGGATTTATTTTGATATACACTGCACAAGTTTGTATGGACATTTTTAGCACAGGTTATAGAAGGCACCGTTCATGAATTTTGAGGAATAATTATTTTTTGGCACTTTAAAGCACTTTTTGCACATAATATATTATTTATATATAACACTAGCACTTTATTGGTCCAAAGACAGCGCCATTCCCATTTGTTTTATCTATGCTACTGCTTCCTCTAGTAGGGAGTTAACGGAAGGCTGCAGTCTTTATACATTTAAAGTCCTCGCGCAGGAATTACTGTATTTATATAGTTGAGCGTACCCGGACTGTAAAGTTCGGGTCTGTACCGGACTTTAGGGTATCCGTGCCCCGAACCCGATCCCGGACATTTCAAAAAAAGTCTGGGATCGGGTTCGGTATTCGGGTATTTTTTGGCGCCTGTTGAATAGCTGCAGGGCAGCCAATCAACAAGCGTTTCACTCATTTGCCCTTAGAAGCCATCACAGCCATGCCTACTAATGGCATGGCTGTGTTTGGCCAGTGCATCATGTGATCCAGACTATTTTTGGCACCTGTTGAATAGCTGCAGGGCAGCCAATCAACAAGCATTTCACGTGTTTGCCCTTAGAAGCCATCACAGCCATGCCTACTAATGGCATGGCTGTGATTGGCCAGTGCATCATGTGACCCAGCCTCGATATAAGCTGGAGTCACGTAGTGCTGCATGTCACATGCTCTCAGGCTAGTGTAGGGAGAGGATGCTGCTGCCGCTGTGAGGGAGAGATTAGCATTCTAATATCATCTCATCCTGCATTAGAGACAGTTTCCTGGCGGTGCTGTGAGGGAAATATTCTAAAATCATCTGATACTGCATTAGGTACAGGTTCCTGGTGCTGTGAGGGAAAGATTAGCATTCTAATATCATTTAATATTGCATTAGGTACAAGTTCCTGGTGCTGTGAGGGAAAGATTAGTGTTCTAATATCATCTGATACTGCATTAGGGACAGGTTCCTGGTGCTGTGAGGGAAAGATTAAGGTTATAATATCATCTGATACAGCATAAGGGACAGGTTCCGGGTGCTGTGAGGGAAAGATTAGCGTTCTAATATCATCTCATAATGCATTAGGGACAGGTTCATGTCGGTGCTGTGAGGGAAATATTATCATTCCAAAATCATCTCATACTGCAGTAGGGACAGGTTCCTGTCAGTGCTGTGAGGGACAGATTATCGTTCTAAAATCATCTCATACTGCAGTAGGGACAGGTTCCTGTCAGTGCTGTGAGGGACAGATTATTGTTCTAAAATCATCTCATACTGCAGTAGGGACAGGTTCCTGTTGGTGCTGTGAGGGACAGATTATTGTTCTAAAATCATCTCATACTGCAGTAGGGACAGGTTCCTGGCGGTGCTGTGAGGGACAGATTATCATTCCAAAATCATCTCATACTGCAGTAGGGACAGGTTCCTGGCAGTGCAGTGAGGGACAGATTAGCGTTCTAAAATCATCTCATACTGGTGTAGGGAGAGGTTCCTGTCGGTGCTGTGAGGGACAGATTATCGTTCTAAAATCATCTCATACTGGAGTAGTGACAGGTTCCTGGCGGTGCAGTGAGGGACAGATTATCATTCTAAAATCATCTCATACTGCAGTAGGGACAGGTTTCTGTTGGTGCTGTGAGGGACAGATTATCGTTCTAAAATAATCTCATACAACAGTAGGGACAGGTTCCTGTCGGTGCTGTGAGGGACAGATTATCGTTCTAAAATCATCTCATACTGGAGTAGGGACAGGTTCCTGTCGGTGCTGTGAGGGACAGATTAGCGCTCTAAAATAATCTCATATTGCAGTAGGGACAGGTTCCTGTCGGTGCTGTGAGGGACAGATTATTGTTCTAAAATCATCTCATACTGGAGTACTGACAGGTTCCTGTCGGTGCTGTGAGGGACAGATTAGCGTTCTAAAATCATCTCATACTGGAGTAGGGACAGGTTCCAGTCGGTGCTGTGAGGGACAGATTATCGTTCTAAAATCATCTCATACTGGAGTAGGGACAGGCTTCTGGTGGTGCTGTGAGGGACAGATTATCGTTCTAAAATCATCTCATACTGCAGTAGGGACAGGTTCCTGTCGGTGCTGTGAGGGACAGATAATCGTTCTAGAATCATCTCATACTGCAGTAGGGACAGGTTCCTGTCGGTGCTGTGAGGGACAGATTATCATTCTAAAATCATCTCATACTGCAGTAGGGACAGGTTCCTGTCGGTGCTGTGAGGGACAGATTATCGTTCTAAAATCATCTTATACTGGAGTAAGGACAGGTTCCTGGTGGTGCTGTGACGGACAGATTATTGTTCTAAAATCATCTCATACTGCAGTAGGGAGACAGGTTCCTGTCAGTGCTGTGAAGGACAGATAATTGTTCTAAAATCATCTCATACTGCAGTAGGGACAGGTTCCTGTCGGTGCTGTGAGGGACAGATTATCGTTCTAAAATCATCTCATACTGGAGTAAGGACAGGTTCCTGGC
>BLSH010213318.1:648261-671675 GCA_018402905.1 Glandirana rugosa | reverse complement strand
CCAAAATACATTACTCCCTAACAAGAGGGGATAATGTTGTGTTAACATGCCACAGATATTGGTAGGTCTCTACATGTTTTGGAAATGTTATTTGCATTTTTCTGCATGAGAAAACGCAGGTAACTGCAATGACACATAGAAAATAAACATAAAATGCAGCGCTATAAGTGAGATAACTGATAGTAATGATCTATCAGACAATACCCCGCAGGGGTTGTGAATAATAACACAAATTATATGTATAATGAACTCAATAATGCATTAATTATGATAGAACTTCCAGATATTTAGGTGCTGTATGTGATACTCAATATTCTTCACATAAATAAGGTGCATAACAATACTAATAAAGTATGTAGCAGAGGTAATAAGAAAACTCAATATTGCATTAATTAAATGTCCAGATATTTAAGTGCTGTGTGCAATACTCAAAATTCTTCATGAAAGTGCATAAACAGTGCTGATAAAGTGCATAAAAAGCGTCCACAGTCAATGACTGCCCATGTTTTCACAATTCTTCATTGGAGTTACATAACGCAGTTTCTGGTAGGACAAATTATAAGTGACTTCCACCCACATGCAGTGTCATCCACCACCGAAACATAATGAATACCCTTACCAGACACAATCTGAATACACACGTAGAAAACTATGGCCGTTATAAGGCCTCGTAGACATCAAACTGGTATTTAGCGGATAGGCTCCTCGCTTCACATGTAGACACTCTTCTGGGGTAGGCTCCGGCTTTTGACCGACAATGCGATCCCGTCACTCAGAGGGGAACCTCCTCAACGTATATTCCACAATGGGGATCCACAATAGCCATGTGCACAGACCCTCATAAAAACAAAGGCACTACATAGCATGATACCGTCTGACCAGTTTAATTTATTAAAAACAATTGCTCTTACATCAATCAGAAATAAAACAGCATGGAATTCCAACTGAAAACTCGCAATGGGGCGCAATGGACCGGAGCGGGTCAGGAGGGTCAGGAGAGTCCACTTGGGTCCATTGCGGAGCGGACTCAACTTATAATTTGTCCTGCCAGAAACTGTGTTATGTAACTCCAATGAAGAATTGTGAAAACATGGGCAGTTATTGACTGTGGACGCTTTTTATGCACTTTATCAGCACTGTTATGCACTTTCATGAAGAATTTTGAGTATTGCACACAGCACTTAAATATCTGGACATTTAATTAATGCAATATTGAGTTTTCTTATTACCTCTGCTACATACTTTATTAGTACTGTTATGCCTTATTTATGTGAAGAATATTGAGTATCACATACAGCACTTAAATATCTGGAAGTTTTATCATAATTAATGCATTATTGAGTTCATTATACATATAATTTGTGTTATTATTCACAACCCCTGCGGGGTTTTGTCTGATAGATCATTACTATCGGTTATCTCACTTATAGCGCTGCACTTTATGTTTATTATCTTTGATGCAATAAGGGTTACTATTGTCGTGCTGGCTGCTGTTAGGTTCATGTTTTGGGTAGCGCAGTATTCTTACTTTTGACGATTTAAATGACACATAAAAACAGTAGTATTCTACTGTATGTGCTATGTTCATACCAGAATGCTTTATTTCTCTGCATTCCATAGCAGTGCGACTTAGTTCAACATGGTTGCACAATATCGCACCACAACGCTAGTAAATGCACTGCAATGGAATGCACCCCTGACTCCCAACAATAGGTCAGCAGAAACAGGCCTTGAAAAAGAATATGCAGAAAAAAACACATAACAACGTTCATAAAAACACATGGAAATGTGTGGAAAAAGCTCCAAAATGCAATGCATCGCAGACACGTTTTTATGTGCATTTCAGTGTAAATGGGCCTTTATATCAGAGTTTATGCTTATATCAGGGTACACATCTTAGCTCCCCTTACATCAGAGTCTGCCAGAGGAGCCTCCCCTTGCGTCAGAGGCATCATCAGAATTTCCACCATCTCCATCAGGGTCCGCATCAGAGTTCCCCCTCACATCAGTGTCCCCGTTAGAGTTTCCTTTGCATCAAGGCCCCCCTTAATTTGAGTACCTATCAGAGCCCCTCCTTATATCTGGGTCCCAATCAGAGTCCTGCCTTACATCAGTGTCTAAATCATAGCCTCCCTTATATCAGAATCTGCCAGAGGAGCTTCCCCTTACATCAGAGGTATCATCAGAAACTCCACCAGAGTACACCTTACATCAGGGTCTCCATCAGAGTTCCCTCTTACATAAGGGTTCCCATCAGTGTCCCCGTTTGAGGTTCCCTTTGCATTAGGGCCCCCCTAATTAGAGTCCCCATCAGAGTCTCGCCTTACATCAGTGTCTGCATCAGAGTCCCCCTTACATCTGTGTCCACCATCAGAGCCCCCCTTTCATGGTCCCCATCAGCAGAGGCCAACTAACCTGGATCCTCAATCTGTGCACATCAACTGCAGGCCATATAAAATCTTGCGGGCTGTTTGCAGACCCCTGGTCTGAACATCAATGATGGAGTTATTTTTTCATCCACAGACACCAATAATGGGGTGTACATTCCTCTCACTGACACCAACTTTGTGCATAGATGCCAACTGTCCCTGATTTCGAGAGAATGTCCCTCATTTGGAACAAAGTCCCTCTGTCCCTCTTTCTCATTGGTCCCTCATTTTGGCCTGATATACAGTATCTCACAAAAGTGAGTACATCCCTCACATTTTTGTAAATATTTTATTATATCTTTTCATGTGACAACACTGAAGAAATTACACTTTGCTTCAATGTAAAGTAGTAAGTGTATAGCTTGCATAACAGTGTAAATTTGCTGTCCCCTCAAAATAACTCAACACACAACCAGTAATGTCTATACCGCTGACAACAAAAGTGAGTACACCCCTAACTGAAAATGTCCAAATTGCTCCCAGTTAGCCATTTTCCCTCCCCGGTGTCATGTGACTCGTTAGTGTTACAAGGTCTCAGGTGTGAATGGGAAGCAGGTGTGTTAAATTACCTCTTACTCTCTCATACTGGTCACTGGAAGTTCAACATGGCACTTCATGGCAATCTGAGGATCTGAAAAAAAAGAATTGTTGCTCTACATAAAGATGACCTAGGCTGACTGGTGGCGACATTCTGAAGGGAAACTTTGGGCCCAACTAGAACAGACGCAATCCCATATCCCTCTACGAAGTGCCCTATGGTGTTACGATAGGCTACCTACACTGGTTAAAACGCACCCCACGATAGGCACCCCTCTACTCGTAGGATGTAGGACCATCTTCCCTGTTTCCCTCTCTACACAGGACTCGCCTCTCTTCCCTGTCCTGGGTAACCTGGGGTTTACGCCAGGGCTTGACACCGCATCTTTCCACTCCTTTCGAAAAGAAGGATCGTTGGCCCTCTATAACGACATTGACAGACACCCGAGGTCGGTACCGCATCCCATTTTGGGAGGCATTACAACTCAACTCCATCACTTCCTGCATTCACTCCCTGATCCGACACGCTATACCCGCAACCTTACTACATTTGAGAAGTATTGTACAGAAGAGGGGCAACTGACACAGGTATTATCTAAGACATATGCCCTACTTAATTCCCCCGCAGAACAACCCCTACTTCCTTTCCTACAAAAATGGGAGGGTGACCTCAATTGTACATTCACGACCGCCCAAACACAAAACATCCTACAGTTTTCCTTGAAGTCGTCCATATGCACCGCTCTCCAAGAAACCAATTACAAAATTCTCACCAGGTGGTACTACGCGCCTCAAAGATTACATGCATGTTATCCAAACACCACAAACAGATGCTGGAGATGCCAGTCGGACGTGGGTACGCTCCTGCATATCTTCTGGTCGTGCCCCAAACTGCAATATTTTTGGAGGACAGTACGTAGTGTCACCCAAAAATTTACAGAACACCCCATTCCGGAGGATCCGGCCTTTGTCTTGTTACATGTCACCACTATACCGGCCAGGCAATACCGCAGGTCCATAGTGCGTCATCTTTTGAATGCGGCTAAGTCATGCATCCCCGCATTTTGGAAGAGACAAGAGTCACCCACCATCAGCTCATGGATGCGCAGGGTGGAAGAAATAAATAAAATGGAAGACTTGATACTTTCGGCCCTGAATAAACGGCAACAATATTCCAAGACATGGTGGCTATGGAATATGTTTATATTGTCGGATGAGGGATTGTCCCTCCTCGGTTCACAGATCGGACACTGAGTGGATGGAGGCCATTCACTGCCGGGGCCCCCCCCCCAAAAAAAAAAAAATACCTCCTGTCCCCCTTCCCCACCCCTTTTCTGCCCCCCTTTCTTTTTTTTTTTCTTCTTCACACTTTTCTTAACTGCTGCTTCTTCTTTTGCTCTGAGACTTACACTTCAACTCCTATTCTCTTTGTTTAATAAGTTCTTTGGAACAAAAAGTTTGAGGGAAGGGATCAGTTTGACACTGTGTCATATTTCTTTGTTTGATATAGTTCTTATACCCCCCAAGGCAGTCAAGATATTTGGGTCAAAATGTGTCTTATGTTACTTATATACTATTGTATCCTGGCTTGGGAACACTGTATTTTGACTACATGCTGTAAATGCACTTTGATTTCCTGCCCCTCTTACCCTAATAAAATTCATATTTTAAAAAAAAAAAAAAAAAAAAAAAAAGAAGACCTAGGCTATAAGAAGTTAGCCAAGACCCTGAAACTGAGCTGCAGCACGGTGGCCAAGACCATACAGCGGTTTAACAGGACAGGTTCCACTCAGAACAGGCCTCGCCATGGTCAACCAAAGATGTTGACTGCACGTGCTCAGCCTCATATCCAGAGGTTGTCTTTGGGAAACAGACGTATGAGTGCTGCAGAGGGTAAGGGGTGGGGGGTCAGCCTGTCAGTCCTCAGACCATACATCGCACACTGCATCAACTTGGTCTGCATGGTTGTCATCCCAGAAGGAAACCACTTCTAAAGATGATGCACAAGAAAAACCACAAACAGTTTGCTGAAGACAAGCAGACTAAGGATGTGGATTACTGGAACCATGTGCTGTCCTCTGATGAGACCAAGATAAACTTATTTGGTTCAGATGGTGTCAAGCGTGTGTGGCGGCAATCAGGTGAGGAGTACAAAGACAAGTGTGTCTTGCCTACAGTCAAGCATGGTGGTGGGAGTGTCATGGTCTGGGGCCACATGAGTGCTGCCGGCACTGGGAAGCTACAGTTCATTGAGGGAACCATGAATGCCAACATGTACTGTGACATACTGAAGCAGATCCCCTCCCTTCGGAGACTGGGCTGCAGGGCAGTATTTCAACATGATAACGACCCCAAACACACCTCCAAGATGACCACTGCCTTGATAAAGAAGCTGAGAGTAAAGGTGATGGACTGGCCAAGCATGTTTTCAGACTTAAACCCTATTGAGTATCTGTGGGGCATCCTCAAAGGGAAGGTGGAGGAGTGCAAGGTCTTTACCATCCACCAGCTCCATGATGTCGTCATGGAGGAGTTGAAGGGGACTCCAGTGGCAACCTGTGAAGCTCTGGTGAACTCCATACCCAAGAGGGTTAAGGCAGTGCTGGAAAATAATGGCCGCACAAAATATTACACTTTGGGCCCAATTTGGACATTTTCACTTAGGGGTGTACTCACTTTTGTTGCCAGCGGTTTAGATATTAATGGCTGTGTGTTGAGTTATTTTGAGGGGACAGCAAATTAACAACATTATACAAGCTGTACACTCACTACTTTACATTGTAGCAAAGTGTCATTTCTTCAGTGTTGTCACGTGAAAAAATAGAATAAAATATTTACAAAAATGTGAGGGGTGTACTTACTTTTGTGAGATACTGTATGTAGCCATGTGCTCCCTTGAGAGTGGCTGGTAGTAGTGGTTCACCTTATAGCTGCCCTCAATCACACCATATTTCACACAACCATAGACACTGATCAGGCCCGCTCTTGTTTTTGTTGTTTTATTTAGGGGGAATAACTTGGGCTAAGGGCTGACTGTGGGATCCCCAAAGAATTATAGTACACAAAATCCATATACACTCCTGTATATGCACACTTTCACTGCAGACCATTCCTCTGCAGACTGTTATTCCTCACAACTCTCCAGCACTCAACTTGCTGACCGTTTCTCCTACAGTTCTCTCTCCAGCACTGAACTTAATAAATCATCACTCTATTACTTCTCTCCAGCACTGAACTTTGTTTCCAGCTTGAAAGGAAATTCATCAATCTTCTCTGTTCCTTTCTCTTCACCTTGGCTAGCACATGGTGAGGCCTACTCTCAGCAGAACCTCCAGAACACCCATTACAGGCCAGGGATCACGGGCCCCTGAATGTGTAGCAAAAGTACTTAAGTGCTAACCGGGACGTTGATGGACTATAGCTCCCAGCCCATCCTTCTTCCAGGTCCCACTAACCTGCTTTTCCTCAGTGACTCTCCTTTCCCTGAACTGGCTCCCAAGGCTTCCACAGACTGTCCACTATTCCTCTCCCAGCCTTCTCCAGCACTCTCTCTTGCAGTTCCCAGGGACCGTCACTCACCAAACCGGTGGATCACTTTAAAGTCTCTTACTGTGTAGCACCTCCGCTGTTCTCCTGTTCCCCTGTGTGACTCCAGGAATCAGCTCCACTCCTGGCTGCACCCAAACCTCCAGGCCCCAAGGTCACCCTCCCCAGACTGGGGCGACCTCCCAGGTAGGGTCCTCCACAGTACCTCTGCTACATCTCCAGACTTCCATTCGTCACTTCTCCCTAAGATTGGGATGACTCAGAGTATTTAAGGAGGTCTGCCCCCTGCCAATCCTGATTGGGGATTGGTCAGGGCTCCCTAGAACACTCCAGATGGCTCTACCTATCTTCCAGCTCTCTGACCAGAAACCCTCCTCCAGGTTTCTAGAAAGAAGTGGGAGGTTCTGGTGACCTCATCTGTCAAGTCCACTCAATCCTCCCTGAGCCACTCCTTCCGGCCCAGATCAAAACATTCAGGCCTGCTCTTACACTCAGTCCTGACTTAATTTTACCTCAACTAGCAAACCCTGCTAGAAAATGCACCTACATTATGGGGGCGCTACATGTATATAGTCGTATATAAAATTAAATATTTTTCTATCAAAAATTAGTTTACAGTGCTAAACCTTTCATCCAGTTTCTAAGGTGCTGCATTTGTTTATTTCAAAAGCCAGTATAAAGAGATAATAGTGAACAGAAAAAATCAGCGCAAAAAAGAAACACCTGCTAAACCAAGCTGCTAACACAAATCAGTGATTCACTTTCACCAAAAACGAATTCAAATATTCACAGTGTAGCGCTAGTGATAATATAAATGATCAAGAAAAAAACAACAAATAATAAAATAATCAAACACTCATTGCAGTGCAAATAAAACAGTGCTCCAGAAATAATTTGTGCATCAATGTGTATAAACATAAATACTAAATGTCCATAAAAATCCGTGCATAGACCATCAAAGATAGTAAATACAATGAATGTGTAAAAAGCAAAATCATGAATAGTTCAACAAATCCACATGAGCATAGGAGTGAAAGCTGATAGATCCATACAGTCCAAGACGGACAAGATCCCGATAGTGAGGAGTAGAGATGAATCCACACGTGGTGATTGTATATCCTCCACCAGCCTATTAAGCCTCTCACCCCAGGAGGGGGAAGGAGTCTGTGTTGCCCATGTCACATTGCGGTTATTGACTGATATGCTGTTCCCAGCTCGCACGGCTTGACAGTGCCTTGTCCTGTAAGTGTTTTAATTTTTATGGGGCCAATAAACCTGTTTTTTACGGAGAGCACTAGATTTTGCCTTCCCTTCTTACATGTTTGCGAGATGAATCTTGCTTAGCTTTGGAGTCTGGGTGATTCATTGGAGCTTTCTGAGAAACGGAGGACCTGGCTATTAGAGGAGTCTAATTCCCTGGAGATGGGAGACAGGCGTTTTTAACTTGTCTATGAGGTGAGAGGCTTAATAGGCTGGTGGAGGATATACAATCACCACGTGTGGATTCATCTCTACTCTTCACTATCGGGATCTTGTCCGTCTTGGACTGTATGGATCTATCCGCTTTCACTCCTATGCTCATGTGGATTTGTTGAACTATTCATGATTTTGCTTTTTACACATTCATTGTATTTACTATCTTTGATGGTCTATGCACGGATTTTTATGGACATTTAGTATTTATGTTTATACACATTGATGCACAAATTATTTCTGGAGCACTGTTTTATTTGCACTGCAATGAGTGTTTGATTATTTTATCATTCGTTGTTTTTTTCTTGATCATTTATATTATCACTAGCGCTACACTGTGAATATTTAAAGGGATAATAGTGCTTAAAAAAGCACTTGTGGGTTTAACCAATCTTTTTTTATTTGTATAATTCTCCTTTAAGGTGGCATGGCAAGGGATGTGTCCTATGGCTACATATTTTTGCTAATAGGTGTCCCTCGTTACCATCTCAGAAAGTTGGGAGGTATGACTTTGGGGCATATTATTTCTCCTATCAACACAGATGATGGAGCGCTCTTTCCACAGACAGCAAGGCTATGGCACTCTTTTTTCCATGGACAGAAATGCCATGGCAAACAAATTCTGGGACAATTCTGATTTTTCAATTTTCATCTCACTGACCATCAGTGCTGGAGCATTTTTACTTCCCCTGGCACTATGTTACATACTCCTGACCTCTACCCTCCAACTATGCACACTATAGACCTCATTTTTTTACATTTGCTTTAGGCCCTTCATTCTGTTGAGACGCTCCAGTAGATAATTTTAGAAAAATGGACCCCCACTTTCATTTCTGCTTAAAGGGGTTGTAAAGGCAGAAGGTTTTTTTATCTTAATGCATTTTTTGCATTAAGATAAAAAGCCTTCTGTGTGCAGCATCCCCCCTCATATTTACCTGAGCCTATCTAGATCTAGCGATGTAACAGGCATGTCTCGGCTGCCTGGGACTCCCCTCCTCATTGGCTGAGACAGCAACATGGCGCCATTGACTCCCGTTGTTGTCAATCAAAGTCATCAGCCAATCAGGAGAGAAAGGGGGCGCGGTTCAGTGTCTCAATGGACACAGGGAGCTGTGGCTCTGCTCGGGTGCCCCCATAGCAAGCTGCTTGTTGTGGGGACACTCAACAGGAGGAAGGGACCAGGAGCACAGATGAGGGACCCGAGAAGAGGAGGATCTGGGCTGCCCTGTGCAAAACCACTGCGCCGAACAGGTAAGTATTAGGGATGGGCGAATAAGTTTGGGCTGAACTTTCATTGTTCGGTCGTTCGGCGAACAGCTGAACAAACGGGATGTTCGACCGTTTGTTCAGCCACCGAACTGACCGCAATGCATTGCGGCACTGAACAGTGCATTGCAAGCCCCGATTGGCTGAAGCTTTTACTGTGAAAGCTTCAGTCAATCTGGGCACAGAGCACTGTCAGAGTCATGATTGGACACTGTCATCATGACTTTATCCAATCATGGCTCTTTTCCGCCCCACAGTAAAGAAGTATTCTTTCAATGGCAGCCATTTCCAGTGTGATTTCGGCATGGAGAGAGATAGAACAGGGCTCTGTTCAGTGCAATTAGTTAGTTAGTGTGCTATATTGTGCTATTGTGCATCAATTGTCAGTGTAGAATATTAGTTTAGTGTCAGTCTAGGGACAGTGTGAGTGTAAGAGGACCATCATTCAGCTCTGCATAGTGTACAGCTAGAGTAGGGACAGCTCAGATAGTTCCACTGTAGTGTAGTGAGACCGTGTCATGCATACATACATTAGTGTATATGTAGAGTAAGGACAGCACAGTTAGTTTCAGTGTAGTGTAGTGAGACTGTGTCACTAATCTTTACATTAGTGTATAGCTAGTGTATAGTGTATAGCTAGAGTAGGGACAGTTCAGATTGCATCAATGTAGTGATGGTTGAATACCGCATATTTGATTGCGTTACGCCATATGTTACGCCACATGTAACGCCATATAGTTTTGTGTGCGTTACTGCCAGTTTAACACCATATAGTTTTGTGTGCGTTACTGCCAATTTAATTCCATATAGCTTTGTGTGCATTACTGTCAGTTTAATGCCATATAGTTTTGTGTGCGTTACTGCCATTTTAACGCCATATAGTTTTGTGTGTGTTACTGCCAGTTTAATGCCATATAGCTTTCTGTGCATTACTGCCAGTTTAATGCCATATAGTTTTGTGTGCGTTACTGCCATTTTAACGCCATATAGTTTTGTGCGTTACTGCAAGTCTAACGCCATTTAATTCTGTGTGCATTACTGTCAGTTTAACGCCATATAGTTGTATGTGTGTTACTGCCAGTTTAACGCCATATAGTTTTGTGCGTTATTGAAAGTTTAATGCCATTTACTTCTGTGTGCGTTACTGCCAGTTAAACGCCATATAGTTCTGTGTGTGCGTTACTGCCAGTTTAATGCCATATAGTTTGTGTGCGTTACTGCCAGTTTAAAGCCATATAGTTTTGTGGGTTACTGCAAGTTTAACGCCATTTACTGTGTGCGTTACTGCCAGTTTAATGCCATATAGTTTTGTGTGTGTTACTGCCAGTTTAACGCCATATAGTTTTGTGCGTTATTGCAAGTTTAACGCCATTTACTTCTGTGTGCGTTACTGCCAGTTTAACGCCATATAGTTCTGTTTGCGTTACTCCCAGTTTAACACCATATAGTTTTGTGTGCGTTACTGCCAGTTTAACGCCATATAGTTTTGTACGTTGCTGCAAGTTTAATGCCATTTACTTCTGTGTGCATTACTGCCAGTTTAACTACATATAGTTTGAGTGCGTTACTGCCAGTTTAACGCCATATAGTTTTGTGCGTTACTGCACGTTTAACGCCATTTACTTGTGCGTTACTGCCAGTTTAACACCATATAATTCTCTGTGCATTACTGCTAGTTTAACGCCATATAGTTTTGTGAGTTACTGCAAGTTTAATGCCATTTACTGTGTGCGTTGCTGCCAGTTTAATGCCATATAGTTCTGTTTGCGTTACTGCCAGTTTAACGCAATATAGTTTTGTGTGCATTACTGTCAGTTTAACGCCATATAGTTTTGTGTGCATTACTGCCAGTTTAACGCCATATAGTTTTATGTGTGTTACTGCCATTTTAATGCCATATAGTTTTGTGTGCGTTACTGCCAGTTTAATGCCATATAGTTTTGGTGCGTTACTGCCAGTTTAACGCCATATAGTTTTGTGCATTACTGCAAGTTTAACACCATCTAATTATGCATGCGTTACTGCCAGTTTAACCCCATATAGTTGCGTGTGTGTGTTACTGCCAGTTTAACGCCATATAATTTTGTGCGTTATTGCAAGTTTATTGCCATTTACTTCTGTGTGCGTTGCTGCAAGTTTAACGCCATATAGTTCTGTGTGCGTTACTGCCAGTTTAACGCCATATGGTTTGTGTGCGTTACTGCCAATTTAAAGCTATATAGTTTTGTGCGTTACTGCAAGTTTAACGCCATTTACTGTGTGCGTTACTGCCAGTTTAATGCCATATAGTTTTGTGCGTGTTACTGCCAGTTTAACGCCATATAGTTTTGTGCGTTACTGCAAGTTTAACGCCATTTACTTCTGTATGTGTTACTGCCAGTTTCACGCCATATAGTTCTGTTTGCGTTACTGCCAGTTTAACACCATATAGTTTTGTGTACGTTACTGCCAGTTTAACGCCATATAGTTTTGTGCCTTGCTGCAAGTTTAACGCCATTTACTTCTGTGTGCGTTACTGCCAGTTTAACGCCATATAGTTCTGTGTGCGTTACTGCCAGTTTAATGCCATATAGTTTTGTGCGTTACTGCAAGTTTAACGCCATTTACTTCTGTGTGCGTTACTGCTAGTTTAACGCCATATAGTTGTATGTGTGTTACTGCCAGTTTAACGCCATATGGTTTTGTGCTTTATTGAAAGTTTAATGCCATTTACTTCTGTGTGCGTTACTGTCAGTTAAACGCCATATAGTTCTGTGTGTGCGTTACTGCCAGTTTAATGCCATATAGTTTGTGCGCGTTACTGCCAGTTTAAAGCCAAATAGTTTTGTGGGTTACTGCAAGTTTAACGCCATTTACTGTGTGCATTACTGCCAGTTTAATGCCATATAGTTTTGTGTGTGTTACTGCCAGTTTAACGCCATATCATTTTGTGCGTTATTGCAAGTTTAACGCCATTTACTTCTGTGTGCGTTACTGCCAGTTTAATGCCATATAGTTCTGTTTGCGTTACTGCCAGTTTAACACCATATAGTTTTGTGTGCGTTACTGCCAGTTTAATGCCATATAGTTTTGTATGTTGCTGCAAGTTTAATGCCATTTACTTCTGTGTGCATTACTGCCAGTTTAACTACATATAGTTTGTGTGCGTTACTGCCAGTTTAACGCCATATAGTTTTGTGCGTTACTGCACGTTTAACGCCATTTACTTCTGTGTGCGTTACTGCCAGTTTAACACCATATAATTCTCTGTGCATTACTGCCAGTTTAACGCCATATAGTTTTGTGCATTACTGCAAGTTTAACGCCATTTACTGTGTGCGTTGCTGCCAGTTTAATGCCATATATTTCTGTTTGCGTTACTGCCAGTTTAACGCAATATAGTTTTGTGTGCATTACTGTCAGTTTAATGCCATATAGTTTTGTGTGCATTACTGCCAGTTTAACGCCATATAGTTTTATGTGTGTTACTGCCATTTTAATGCCATATAGTTTTGTGTGCGTTACTGCCAGTTTAATGCCATATAGTTTTGTGTGCGTTACTGCCAGTTTAACGCCATATAGTTTTGTGCATTACTGCAAGTTTAACACCATTTAATTATGTATTCGTTACTGCCAGTTTAACCCCATATAGTTGTGTGTGTGTGTTACTGCCAGTTTAACGCCATATAGTTTTGTGCGTTATTGCACGTTTATTGCCATTTACTTCTGTGTGCGTTGCTGCAAGTTTAATGCCATTTACTTCTGTGTGCGTTACTGCCAATTTAACGCCATATAGTTCTGTGTGTGTTACTGCCAGTTTAACGCCATATGGTTTGTGTGCGTTACTGCCAATTTAAAGCCATATAGTTTTGTGCATTACCGCAAGTTTAATGCCATTTACTGTGTGCGTTACTGCCAGTTTAATGCCATATAGTTTTGTGCGTGTTACTGCCAGTTTAACGCCATATAGTTTTGTGCGTTACTGCAAGTTTAACGCCATTTACTTCTGTATGTGTTACTGCCAGTTTCACGCCATATAGTTCTGTTTGTGTTACTGCCAGTTTAACACCATATAGTTTTGTGTGCGTTACTGCCAGTTTAACGCCATATAGTTTTGTGCGACGCTGCAAGTTTAACGCCATTTACTTCTGTGTGCGTTACTGCCAGTTTAACGCCATATAGTTCTGTGTGCGTTACTGCCAGTTTAACGCCATATAGTTTTGTGCGTTACTGCAAGTTTAACACCATTTACTTCTGTGTGCGTAACTGCCAGTTTAGCACCATATAGTTCTCTGTGCATTACTGCCAGTTTAAAGCGATATAGTTTTGTGCGTTACTGCAAGTTTAATGCCATTTACTGTGTGCGTTACTGCCAGTTTAATGCCATATAGTTTTGTGTGCATTACTGCCAGTTTAACGCCATATCGTTTTGTGAGTTACTGCAAGTTTAATGCCATTTACTTCTGTGTGCATTACTGCCAGTTTAACACCATATAGTTCTGTTTGCGTTACTGCCAGTTTAACGCCATATAGTTCTGTGTGCATTACTGTCAGTTTAACGCCATATAGTTTTGTGTGCATTACTGTCAGTTTAACCCTGTATAGTTTTGTGTGCGTTACTGCCAGTTTAACGCCATATAGTTTTGTGCGTCAATGTACGTTTGACGCATTATATTGCAGTATATTATAGTGTATCCCTGAAGTGTGTCTGTGTAGTGTGCTCAATTTAAAGTGCTCAAATTAAAGTGCACCAAACACCACTTTACATTGATTAAAGTGCATCTATTTAAAGATTTCCACTTCTTCTTTACACTTGCTAATAAGCACCGCCCCCCTCTGGGAGGACAACAAGGAGAGGCAGACATTGGCACTGTAAGGGGGCCAGCAACAAATGTATCCACAGGCATAGGTGGACGTGGTGGTCAGTCCTCGGGCAGGGCATCATTTCCTCTGTTTAGTGAGTTTGCCCGTGCTATCCAGCCACAGCATGCAGAGAAGGTGGTGGACTGGCTTACTAAACCTTCCTCATCCTCTGTCATGCAAGCAAAGACAAGTGTGCAGTCCCCTGCAGTTGCCAGAGTGGATAACCCTGCCTCCTTGTCTACATCTGTTCCTGCCATAGCCCCAACATCAGCCATGGAGGAGTCAGCTGAGTTATTTGACCACAGCATCAGCTACTTGCTCCTTGATGATGCCCAGTCAATACTGGATTCAGATGTTGGTTCTGAGGTTGAGGATGACAGGAACATGAGTTTAGTGAGAGGGGAGAACACTGGTAGACAAATTGGCATTCATGTTCCCCCAGCCGCAGCGTAGTCTCCAGTGGTAATGATGATGATGAAAATAGAGGAGATGGAGATGATGATGATGCTGAGGTCAATAGTGTGACTTGGGTGCCCGATAGAGCAGAGCAGGAAACTGAAGGTGAGGCGGCACAACCCCAAGGAGGCCGACATCAAGAAAGAGTAGAGAGCAGCCACCCTATTCCATCACATTCTGCAGCTGTTATCTCCCAACCCACTTCCCATAGCTCAGCTGTCTGGGCCTTTTTCAGCACATCTGCAGCAGATCACACAGTTGCTATCTGCAGACTGTGTCTCAGGCACATCAGACGTGGCAAAAACACCAGCCATTTGGGTACCATATGCTTAACAAAGCATTTAACGTCCTACCACTCAGCCCATTGGCAAGAGCACCTAAAAGCCACACAAAATGGGCACAAATCTGTCCCTCCTCCTTACCCACTTCAGTCTGTCCCTGCTATACCGAGTCATGACCTCTCAGCAGCCTCCACTGATAGGGATGATGGTATAGCACAGGGTGTCCAGGTTCTAGCAGCACATCTGCCAGCAGCACACCACCGGCTGTAGATTGTAGCCGGCTAATTTCTCTGCCCCATCTGCTGCAGCGGAAAAAAAAATACCGTTCCTGCCACCCACATGCCCAGCGTCTAAATGCAAGCTTGTGAAAGCTGTTGGCTCTCCAACTTCTGCGTTTCAGCCTGGTGGATTCTGCCCCTTCCATGAATTCGCACAATGTGCTGTACCACAATGTTAGGTTCCCAGTTGCTACTACTTTTCACATAAGGCAGTTCCATCTCTCTACCATCACGTGGAAGGGAATGTTCTGGCATCGTTGGGCAAGGCAGTCAGTGGCAAAGTCCACCTTACTGCTGACACGTGGTCCAGCAAGCATTGGCAGGGACAATATATTTAGTTCACAGCCCCATGGTTAACTCTGCTTGCAACTCGGAAGGATGCAGGATAGGGCTCGGTGCTGCAGCTTGTTGTGCCCCCATGTCTCCAATACAGCTGGTGGTGTTGATGCCAGACCTGTGAGCTCTACCCCCTCCTCCTCCTCTGCCACCTCCATGCCCTCCTCTGCAGAATTCCTATGAACATCAGGTACCCCCTAAGCGTTCAAAGTGCTATTGCATGAGTCAGGCTAAAAGGTGCCATGCAGTGCTTCAGCTGGTGTGTCCAGGAACCACACCAGAGCAGAGATTCTTGCAGCTCTGCAGGGACAGGCCCAGAGGTTGTGCACACCACGCCAGCTGGAGCCACGAATGGTGGTGTGTGATAATGGCTCAAACCTTCTGTCCGCCCTTAGACAGGGAAAGTTGACACATGAGCCATGCCTAGCACATGTCCTCAATTTGGTGGTGCAGTGTTTCCTAAATACGTACCCATGGTTGGAAGATGTGCTAAAGCTGGCCAGAAGAGTTTGTAGCCATTTCAGGCGGTCATACACAGCGGGAATTCCACCTGCCCGTAAACTGCCTGATTTGTGACATGTCCACCAGGTGGAACTCGATTTTGGCAATGCTGCAGTGGCTATACATGCAGCAGAGGGCCATCAACTAGTACCTGTGCGAGTTTGGCATGACGACAGGCTCAGGCCACCCAATGGCTGATCATTAAGGATGCATGCACTGTACTGTCACCATTTGAGGAGGCCACAAGGATGGTGAGCTGTGACAGTGCATGCATCAGTGTCACAATCCCTGTTGTGTTCCTGTTGAAGCAGACTCTGCATGGCATTATGGACAGGGCACTGGAGGCAGAGCAGCAGGAGGAAGAGGAGGACTTCCTTTCCTCTCAAGGCCCACTTTATCGAGACACTATCATTCCTATGTCACAGAACACACAGGAAGAGAGAGGGGAGGAGGATGAGGAGGATTCTAGCAGTTTCGTAGGCTTCGAAGAAGAGGAAGACATGCGTCAATCTGTAAGCGATGGCTTTCCAACCACAGGACCCTTGGGAGTAGTACGTGGTTGGGGGGAAGAAGTTCCAGATGCTGTCATCCTTAGTGACCCCAAGGAGTCTGCTTCTCATGTCTGCCTGATTTGTGACATGTCCACCAGGTGGAACTCGATTTTGGCAATGCTGCAGTGGCTATACATGCAGCAGAGGGCCGTCAACGAGTACCTGTGCGAGTTCGGCATGACGACAGGCTCAGGCCACCCAATGGCTGATCATTAAGGATGCATGCACTGTACTGTCACCATTTGAGGAGGCCACAAGGATGGTGAGCCGTGACAGTGCATGCATCAGTGTCACAATCCCTGTTGTGTTCCTGTTGAAGCAGACTCTGCATGGCATTATGGACAGGGCACTGGAGGCAGAGCAGCAGGAGGACTTCCTTTCCTCTCAAGGCCCACTTTATCGAGACACTATCATTCCTATGTCACAGAACACACAGGAAGAGAGAGGGGAAGAGGATGAGGAGGATTCTAGCAGTTTCGTAGGCTTCGAAGAAGAGGAAGACATGCGTCAATCTGTAAGCGATGGCTTTCCAACCACAGGACCCTTGGGAGTAGTACGTGGTTGGGGGGAAGAAGTTCCAGATGCTGTCATCCTTAGTGACCCCAAGGAGTCTGCTTCTCATGTCTGCCTGATTTGTGACATGTCCACCAGGTGGAACTCGATTTTGGCAATGCTGCAGTGGCTATACATGCAGCAGAGGGCCGTCAACGAGTACCTGTGCGAGTTCGGCATGACGACAGGCTCAGGCCACCCAATGGCTGATCATTAAGGATGCATGCACTGTACTGTCACCATTTGAGGAGGCCACAAGGATGGTGAGCCGTGACAGTGCATGCATCAGTGTCACAATCCCTGTTGTGTTCCTGTTGAAGCAGACTCTGCATGGCATTATGGACAGGGCACTGGAGGCAGAGCAGCAGGAGGACTTCCTTTCCTCTCAAGGCCCACTTTATCGAGACACTATCATTCCTATGTCACAGAACACACAGGAAGAGAGAGGGGAAGAGGATGAGGAGGATTCTAGCAGTTTCGTAGGCTTCGAAGAAGAGGAAGACATGCGTCAATCTGTAAGCGATGGCTTTCCAACCACAGGACCCTTGGGAGTAGTACGTGGTTGGGGGGAAGAAGTTCCAGATGCTGTCATCCTTAGTGACCCCAAGGATTCTGCTTCTCAAGCCTCGGCAAATTTGAGGTGCATGGGCAACCTCATGCTTCAAAGCCTATGAAAGGACCCCGAGAATACGTGGCATAAAGGATAAGAATCATTATTGGTTGGCAACCCTCCTTGACCCCCCTTATAAGGGGAAGGTCTCAGAGCTCATCCCATCCCCACAGAGAGTGCAGAATATTAAATCTCTTGAGGACACGTTAAAGAGGCCTTTATTGAACATTATCCCTGACTCCAGTAGGTTACAGTGTCGTGGAAAACACAGTTTTGAGTCTTCTGTTGGTTAAGAGAGGAGCATTGGAGAAGGCGTCTGCCTAAGTGATGAATTTCTGCATTTATTTATTCCTCGCTGCCCGGGGCTGTCAGCTTTCACATTGCATTGGCAGTGTCTGCATCACATGATGGACGATTACCTTCGGGCCAAAACAGAGATGGAGAGCTTTCCAGCTGACGATCCACTGGCTTACTGGGTCATGAGAATAGACCACTGGCCAGAACTTGCCCAGTATGCTATTGATGTGTTGGGCTGCCCTGCATCCAGCGTGCTTTCAGAACAGGCATTCAGTGCTGCAGGAGGTTTTGTTACTGATCATAGAAAGCGTCTGTCCACAGACTACGTGGACCAATTGACGTTTATCAAAATTAATCAGTCCTGGATTACCAGCTATGAAGCCCCTGATGCCGATGTCACTGATTAAGTGTTTTTGGGATGTGGAATCTCTGCAGGACTTCGAGGCTACCTAGCTTTGCGGGTGTTCAATCATTTCATCTGGAAGAATGTTTTTGGTATAGGTTTCAGTGGCACAATCAACACCCAAAGACCAATTTTTCTTCACCTGTTTGACAGGTGCATATCATTGCAATATTTTTTGCCTTCATCAAGACCACCTCTATAGGGCTACAGTGGGAAGGCGCCACCGACATGCAACGAGTAATTTTTCTGCACTTGTTTGACAGGTGCACATCATTGCAATTTTTTACAGCAAGGCCAATTATTGCTTTCATCAAGAGTGCTTCTATACCAGTGATGGCTAACCTTGGCACCCCAGATGTTTTGGAACTACATTTCCCATGATGCTCAACTACATTGCAAAGTGCATGAGCATCATGGGAAATGTAGTTCCAAAACATCTGGAGTGCCAAGGTTAGCCATCACTGTTCTATAGGGTTATGGTGGGAAGGCACCACTGACACCCAAAGCCCAATTTTTCTGCACCCGTTACTTTTATCCAAAGTCAAAGTGACACCAGAATTTATCCAAAAATCTTTAATCTTGTTGCCAGTGCACTACGTTGTGGTCTCATCATACAGTCCCCAGCTGTTGCTGAGCAAAATAAAGGCAGCTTGCAGGGAAAATGTAATTTTTTTGGTCATTATAAATGCAATTATTGCTGCAGCAGATTCTAGACATGGTACAGATCTGCCACTTTACATGTAGACTAAGGGGAACCCCAGGCACTATATTGGAAGGATTTTTTCATTTTTATGCTTTCACTTTAAAAACCAAAAAAATCACTGCTCATTTAATAATTAAGTTTTTACTTTTTTTTCATTGATACATGTCTCCCAGGGCAGGACCCGGACCCCTGTAACCATTGTATGCCCAATTACTTGCATATAAGCCTTCAAAATGGGCACTTTTGATTTTTGACGTTCGGGTCCCATTGACTTTAATGGGGTTTGATATTCAGATCTGAAATTTCGCAATGTTCAAAAGTTCTGGTGCAAACCGAACAGGGGTCCATTCGGCCCATCCCTAGTAAGTATAACATGTTTGTTATTTTTTTATTTTTAACTAAAAAAAAATGAGATTTTGGTATCACTTTAAGACCCAATTTTGTCTAAAACATGCAAAAGCATAGATTTTGGAGCACCCCCTTAACCCCTAAAAGCAGTATTGCCCCCCAGGTGGCTTGGTGGGCTAGCATTTTAGATCAGGGCAGATTGCATGACTCTTGGTGGGGTGGAAAAAAGTTTATTATACGATCAATAAACTTAGAGTGATTAAGCCGCAGGATATCTAAAATGACCAAAATGCAGACTCTGAATCTTACAGTAAATGCAGAAAATGGACCTTTAGCTAGTTGAATTGAATAGGCCTTCGGCCTCATGCACACAGGACGTTTTTTGACTGTTTTTCAGCAGCTGTTTTCAGCTGCAGACTTTTTTTCTACAGCCAATAAACCCTCCATCATGTTATCCTATGTGTTCATGCACACATAGGCTATTATCAACTGTTTTTAGCAGTGATGTTTTTGAACTGTAAAAAAACCCAGGACCAAAGGGTTCTTTTGGATGTTTTTCAGCCGTAAAAACGTTCAAACGCTCAAAACCGCCCAAAAACATCTTTGGATGTCCTACACACACCCAAAAAAAAAAGGTGATCATTGTACATAGGTAGTGTGTAGCATGCCCTGTCTCTTTGCCTTACTTCTGCCCCCACCCCAACATACAGTAATTGTCGGCTGTGTTTAATCAAAGCTGCATTACAGTATACTCAGAGAAGGAGCTTGAGCTGTCAAAAAAGCAGCCTGAATCAGTGTTTATACACAACACATACACAATTATACGAAGATGCAAAACAACTTACTTTTGAATCTTTCTGTTCATCAATTCATCTGCAGATCAAATAGATGAATTTAGATCAGCAGATGACATCAGTTAAAGCAAGCTGACAAGTAAAAAAATGTAGGTTTTTAATTTAATAAAATGTTCCTCTGTTCTGTTTAACCTTCATTAACCCTTAGTTTACTCTACTCAGGCCTAATTAACTCCTTATTCTTCTTCTCTCTTCAACTATTATTTTTGTGCTGATTTATTTGTTTATTTCTAAATAAATAGGAATAGTGCATGACAAAACCCCACGGCTCTCTTTTACTATATCTTTTTATGTGACAACACTGAAGAAATGACACTTTGCAGCATGAAAAGATATAATAAAATATTTACAAAAATGTGAGGGGTGTTCTCACTTTTGTGAGACACTGTATATATTGACAAGAGTTCTTAATGCTCTACATTTTTCAGTCTGTTTCTACAATGTCACAAAAATATCAAGTTTTATTTTATACAATCCTGAAATATATAATTCCTCTTTTTTTTTGTTTCAAGCTTCATCCAAAAAGATTTCTTGCATGTTGATTCTCTGGTTGTCCGTCATTTCAGTGAACAATAGAGGATTATACAGAATTACAAATGACAAAATTACACATTTGTAATTCTGTATTCACTCTCTGTAATATGTGCAGAATTGAACAAACCGGTGGTTTTTGTAATATGTGTCATATTGGTCCGATATGGACAACATTTTTTTTTTTTGTAATAAATTTTTATTGATTTTGTTAACAAACAGTAGAAAGGTTGAAACAAGGGTAATACATCGTCTGTCACCTCGTGTATATTCAGTCAAGTAGCTCGTGGTGCAGTTACATAAAAAGTGTATAGTTTCCTTAAATCACATTGCTACTTGTTTCTCCTAATATTGCCTTTAGAGTGGACATACAGAGTTGTCTACATCTATAAAATTATGGGATAGACATTCTCGGTTGCGAACATATGTGACCTTAGTATGGGTCTATTGAGAGATAGCACCCAGTCTATGGCTCTCTTGGTTTGCTTTGCACACGTTTGGTCCCTATCTCCTCTGGATACCCCATCTGGGAGCACTTTTGTATCCAATAGAGGGGGGATAGGTAATCGATTTATGGATGTTTTGTGCTTAGGTGCTAACAGCTTAAAGTTTAGGCGTCTCGCAAACGAGCATGTCCACCATTTACAAACAGTTCAGTAATTAGTTCAACGATAATAAATAGCATTAAATTGTAGACTGCCTGAAGCATAAGAGTGTGGGAGGTGGGTTAGGTAAGAGATAGGGAGGGAAGGAAGGGAAGGCGAGTAGAGGGTTAGGACGAGGGAGGTGTTTGGGGAAGGGGAGGTGAGGCTGAGGAAGGTAAGGAGAGAGGTAGAAATGATTAAGTTCGGCATGAATGACACAGAATCCACAGTTAACAGAGCATTGGTTAGTTATCAGGGTACAGTCCTTTTTTGGGGGTTAGTTAGTTAGGTAGTTTTGGCCAAATTTCCCACCTTTTGTGAAAAGCTACTCCTGACATGAGTTTGTAAGCTATGATGCTCTCATGGGTATAGTTCTGGTGAACCAGGGAAATCACTTCTGATACGTTTGGTGCAATATTTGTTTTCCATTTTCGGAGGATTATTTGTCTTGCTGCTAGTAGAATGTGTGTGACTACCATTCTCTGGGTTGTTGGATATTGTTCTATGCTTAAGTTAAGGATAGCTAATTCAGGGCATGGGGTTTTTATAATGCCTGTTAATTTAGCAATAAAGTTGAAAATTTGTGACCAAAAGCTCGTTAGGTTTGGGCAGCTCCAAAGAATATGCAATAGATTGCCAGTTCGGCAGCAACCCCTCCAACATTGGGCAGACGTTGAGTCTGAAAATCTGGCAATCCTGTGGGGGGTGTAATACCATTTGTGTGTGATTTTCACGGTCATTTCCCAGTGAGCTACGCATTTGGATGCTTGGTAGATGGATTTGAACGCCACTCTCCACTGTTCCACAGTGAAGTTTTTGCTCAGATCCAATTCCCAGTCCTTCATATTTTTGGAAATGTGTAGTTTTTTTTGTTGTTTAGTGTGTTGTAAAAAAGGGAGATGCCCTTCTTTGGTGGTTTAGGTGAGAGATAGAATTCCCAAATGTGCTCTGCTAATTGAATTTCGGGAGGGGGGTGTTTGGCAAGGAAGGTTAATATGCGTGCACACGTGAAGTAGTGCTGTTTAGGGACTTGGTATTCAGACATGAGATTATTTATGTTTTTGGGTTTGTTATTTTGGAGAAGGTCTCCTATTTGTTTGATGCCTACTTCCTGTAAGGGTGCTGTGCTAAGCATTGGGATGACTTCCTCCAGTGTTTGTATTGGGAGGATGGACTCACGGGTCCTTCCTTCCTTTGTTTGTTTGGAGTTTAGGGTTGTCCACGCTAAAATTGCGGCCTGTGTGGGTAATGGAAGAGGTGAGATGTCCTGAGGGTTCCAAAGATCAGCTATGAGAAGTCCCTTGAGACTCCTTGTGGGCGATAGAGTTGTTTCTATTTCTACCCATGGTAACTGGGTGTTGTTTTGGAACCAGTATTTTAGTTGTTCCAAATGTGTTGCTAAATAATAGTCCCTTAAGACCACCCAGCCGGCTCCCCCTGCCACTTTGTGGGCCGTCAGTCTTGTATGGGCGCATCTGGCTCTCTTGCCCTGCCACACGTATTTATTCATGGATCTGGTTAGTGAATTTATAATGTGTAATGGTATAGGAATGGGTAGCGCTCTAAACAGATACAGTATTTGGGGTAGTATCATCATCTTGTATGAGGCTAATCTGCCCGCCCATGTGAGTTCTTTAGCTGCATATTGTTTCAATTGCTTTTCAATACTTAGGATAAGAGGGCGGAAGTTGAGTAATGGAAGGTCAGAGGTTTTATTATTTAGGGTGATGCCTAGGTATGGTATGCCTATATCACTCCATTTGAAGGGGAGGTTTTTCTGGAGAAGGAGTTTGGATGACTCTTTGACACCAAGATTAAGAATTAGGGATTTTGTGCAGTTGACCTTATAATAAGATACCAGGCCAAAGTTATTTAGGACTCGATAGGCTTCGGGAAGTGATATTGTAGGGTTCGTTAGGGAGAGTATGACATCATCCGCGAATAATGTTATCCGGTGATCACGCGGTCCTATACGG
>BLSH010213318.1:628495-644953 GCA_018402905.1 Glandirana rugosa | reverse complement strand
TCCTGTGGCGGTCTGGTATTCAGGGATGAGGTCCGTGTTGGGCCCTTCTGTGGCTCTACAGGTTTTCCTCCTTGCTCTACTAGGTCTGCTGCCAGGGATGCTCTTAGCGATAGGAGCATTTCTTTCAGCATTATATCCGAGACAATTTGGCCTGTAGTAGGAAAAGTTTTAATGGGGTCCTCCCTGCTGTACTCCTCTCCCCCACCATGTGCTTGCGGCCCACCTTCCTCCATGTCAGTTCCTTCTTCATGTTCAGCTAGAGGTTCCCTGCGGGGTTTGGATTTGGCTGGGCTCCGTATAGTAGGGCTGTTCTCCCCTGTGTCCCCTCCATCTAGTGTCCCCCGGTGCTGGTTACCTGGCTGCGGTGTCCGCCCGTCAGACTTGCCTGCCTGTTTCCCCGAGGAGGCGCCGCCGCCATCTTGTAGAGAGCCTCTCGCTGCTGGTGCGAAGTACTCGGGGATCTTGAGCGGGTGTGGCGGCTCGTTCCTCCTTTTGGACATCTCGGTGTCTTCCCGGGTTGTGCCTGGAGTAGGGACTTATGGTCTGGCGGTGTCCTTTTTTCTTGTTAGCGGCTTCCAGCGTCTTTTCCCCCAGCGGTCGGTCGGAGCTCACATGCTAAGCGTCCATGCTGGAGCTCGGCCGGACACGCCCCCCCGATATGGACAACATTTTAAGATTGTCATAATAAATGTATACTTTTTTTAATGAAAGTCTGTTGAAATTGCCTATAAAGTCCCAACCCATAGGGGTAATAGTTTTTGGTTTCAAATAAATAAAGGGATGATGGCAATTTGCACCCCAGATTGTGGAGGTACTTATACATTTTGTATATGGACAGACTAGGGTAGTATATGGACAGGCTCAGGTAGTATTTGGACAGGCTAGGGTAGTACTGTATATGGACAGGCTAGTGTAGTATATAGACGGGCTAGGGTAGTATATGGACAGGCTAGGGTAGTATATAGACAGGCTAGGGTAGTATATGGACAGGCTAGGGTAGTATATGGACAGGCTAGGTTAGTACTGTATATGGATAGGCTTGGGTAGTATATGGACAGGCTAGGGTAGTGTATACAGACAGGCTAGAGTAGTGTGTGGACAGGCTAGAGTAGTATATGCATATGCTAGGGTAGTATATAGACAGGCTCGGGTAGTATATGGACAGACTAGGGTAGTATATAGACAGGCTAGGGTAGTATGTGGACAGGCCAGGGTAGTATATACACAGGCCAGGGTAGTATATGGACAGACTAGGGTAGTATATAGACAGGGTAGGGTAGTAAATGGACAGGCTAGGGTAGTATATGCAGTTTCCTTGTGCTGTGTACGGTCCCTCCCTCTCCTCCTCCCCAGTCCTCCTCCCTCCTGGGCTGTCCTTGTCATCCCTCCGGATCACTCTGCTCAGTATTGAGGTGACAGTGGAAGATCAGGGAATCTAAGTGCTGGATCGGGGGGTGGCAGTTCCATGATTGGCTGCTATGCAGTGTATCCACAGACGGCCACCCCGGAACAAGCCCCAAGAGCAGATTCTGCAGGAGAACAGCCGCAGAGTCATCTACATCAACAGCAGGTGGCTGGGTAGTAGATCACACCTACCCCCCTGGGGTGAATTCCGAGAGTTCTTTATTATCACTGTGTGTGTGATGGTCGGCTGTGCTGTCTGTCTGAATTTTGCCTGAGTGTCAGATGTGCCCTCCTATCCTCCATGGGGTGTCTCTACACTTCTCTCTGCCCCCCCTTCCATGACCTGCACTCACCTGGCGCCACCACTGCTTACCAGATGCCGGAGCTTGTGTGAGAAAATTTCTCCCGGCTCTATCATATGGGCGGAGACTTACTCTCACACTGATCTCAGGCTGTCACTGAAACATTGGGTACAGACTTGGTGGGGGTGCTACAGCTGTACGGGACAGTGCTGTGTCAGGCAGCCCATGACACTCTCACTGAGTCTGCACCCATCTATTTACAAGTGTCGGTGGCGCACCGAACTAATGTGGATTCTAGGCCGGTGCCTACCTTGCCTCTTATCACTTCATCCAAATTGTTGTATTCCACCATCAGATGCTGGTGAGCCTCTTACCCCATGATTAGACCTCAAAGGAATGGTGGTCAACTTGCACTTTTTACATCTCCCAATGGACCAGCATAGAATAAGCAGAAATACTTCCACATATGTATTCCCCATATATACTGTATTATAGCCAGTGCTCGGGTCACCACAGCATCACACACATGCACAGGAAGCGTAGAATAAAGGATTCCATATCGTAATACTGTTAGGTTACACTTATTTAAGTTTAAGGGAGACACTCACAAATATAGGCAAAGCACACAAACGACAAGATGGTGGGTGCAATGATGTCACTGCTGTAGCTCCTTCCTACATATTTTTACTGCACAAACATCTTCAAGGAGCATGGACTCACTGAGTTATGACCCTGAGGTACAAACTCTGGAGCCTCAAGCCTGAGAGTACCAGTGTCAATCTCTGTAGGAGGAGGAGGTGAAGTGGCATCTGTACATGTAGATGGCCACAGCCAGTTAATGTAAACAACTTTCTCCCTCATCTGGATCTTATGGCGAGGGTTGCAATCTGGTGACTGGAACTTGCCTGGAAGAAGATGGGCTGGGCGAAGGTGTCCTGGTCAGTGCTGGTACCCTGGTTTCTTCACCAAGAGGCAATAGATTATTTCATTGCCAAGTCATCTGAGGCCCTGTCCCCCCATCAGGACATATTTGGTGCCCAGGAAGGCCAGGCAGTTATTTGCATCCAGGAGGGTCCCAGGTTTTTCAGCAACACTTTGTCTCCCGTCTGAAGATCATGTACTCAAAGTCTCAGGTCATAATTACATAGTTGCCAACAGTCCTGATATTTAGACCCTTGTCCCAGTCTTACCGTGTCCTGAGAAATTTCATGGGGTCTAGGATCGGCACTGGTGAGTTTGTCTCCTCTGCCATTTTACAGAAGACCAGCTCTCATGAGAAAGAAATAAGAGTCAGAACCCGGGTGGCATTGAAAGTGGCTGCCAATAAAAATGGAGCTGTTTTCTATCTCTATTGGCAGCCGCTTTCGTTGCCACCCAGGCTCCACCTCTTGCTTCTTCCCTTTGGCCTCCACGAGAGCTGGTCTTCTGTAAATGGCGCAGAGACTGAATCACCAATACAGAGCAGTGTGGACTAGCTGCATCTGTGGTGACAAAGTGATAACCATAGGGCAGTGATGATTGAAGCGCTAACACCAATTGTTTGGAGTATCTTTATCTGCTGATTGTTAAACTTTCTGGAATACACATATTGCTATTGTGGCGTAGGGTCTGGGCCTACTGTCCCTCCATGCCTTTTTCTTGCTTTCTTTCTTTCCTCCTCCTCTCTCCTTCTTCCATCCCTATCTATCTCTTTCTTTTCTTTCTTTAGTTCTCTCTCTCTTTCTTTCTCCCTCCATCCCTCTCTTCCTTCTCCTCATCCCTCTTTCATCTCAGACTCTAACCACACCCCTTTAAGCCACGCCCAATATTTAGTTTAGACCATGCACCTTTTTCCCACCCCCTGATACACCACGCCTACAGCTGAATACCCTGCCCCCCTAATTATAATAAGACTCCATCTACAGACAAAAATGTGTCCCTTTACATTTTTGAGAATGTTGGCAACTATGTAATTCTCTTTGTTCTGCTGACCTCTGGCATTAGAAGTGTGTCGAGTTTTCTCATAGCCCGCTTTAAGGTTCTTGCAGGGTCTTTGTGGTTTGAGTCGATGCTGGGGGTCATTTTTTTTTATTTTTTTTTATAATTATCATTTATATATTTATAAATATATTAGAAACGTTTCAAGTTTTATGTGTTGGTTAGAGCAATATGTTATTTTTATTATTAATAATATTTTGAGTATTTATGGTGATAGTGGAGGGGAACTTAAATATGTCATTTTTAATTTTGACCACTAGATGGAGATATTTGTTATATAGTGACTATTTTATATTCATAACGTTTTCGATATACAGGGTGGGCCATTTATATGGATACACCTTAATAAAATGGGAATGGTTGGTGATATTAACTTCCTGTTTGTGGCACATTAGTATATGTGAGGGGAGAAACTTTTCAAGATGGGTGGTGACCATGGTGGCCATTTTGAAGTCGGCCATTTTGAATCCAACTTTTGTTTTTTCAATAGGAAGAGGGTCATGTGACACATCAAACTTATTGGGAATTTCACAAGAAAAACAATGGTGTGCTTGGTTTTAATGTAACTTTATTCTTTCGTGAGTTATTTACAAGTTTCTGACCACTTATAAAATGTGTTCAATGTGCTGCCCATTGTGTTGGATTGTCAATGCAACCCTCTTCTCCCACTCTTCACACACTGATCGCAACACCGCAGGAGAAATGCTAGCACAGGCTTCCAGTATCCGTAGTTTCAGTTGCTGCACATCTCGTATCTTCACAGCATAGGAAATTGCCTTCAGATGACCCCAAAGATAAAAGTCTAAGGGGGTCAGATCGGGAGACCTTGGGGGCCATTCAACTGGCTCACGACGACCAATCCACTTTCCAGAAAACTGTTCATCTAGGAATGCTCGGACCTGACACCCATAATGTGGTGGTGCACCATCTTGCTGGAACTATAATGTCGGTGATAGGGAATTGCTGGCCATCAAGTCGGCTTTGGAGGAATGGCGGTATCTCCTGGAAGGAGCAGCTCACCCAGTATTGGTTTTTACTGACCATAAAAACCATAAAAAAAACCATATGCTGTGAAGATATGAGATGTGCAGCACCTGAAACTATGGATACTGGAAACATGTGCTAGCATTTCTCCTGTGGTGTTGCTATGAGTGTGTGAAGAGTGGGAGAAGAGGGTTGCATTGACAATCCAACACAATGGGCAGCACATTGAACACATTTTATAAGTGGTCAGTAACTTGTAAATAACTCATGAAAGAATAAAGTTACGTTAAAAACAAGCACACCATTGTTTTTGTTGTGAAATTCCCAATACGTTTGATGTGTCACATGACCCTTTTCCTATTGAAAAAATAAAAGTTGGATTCAAAATGGCCGACTTCAAAATGGCCACCATGGTCACCACCCATCTTGAAAAGTTTCCCCCCTCACATATACTAATGTGCCACAAACAGGAAGTTAATATCACCAACCATTCCCATTTTATTAAGGTGTATCCATATAAATGGCCCACCCTGTAGATAGCTTTCAGTGGTAATTGTAAATACTTACCATTTTTAGATTTATATGGCATTATTAGCACTATCGCTTAGCAGCAAAAGGGTCATTGGTTTGAATCCCAACCACGACACTACCTGCCAGGAGTTTACATGTTCTCCCTGTGCCTGTGTGGGTTTCCTCCAGTTACTCTGGTTTCCTCCCACACTCCAAATACATGCTGGTAGGTTAATTGGATCCTGTCTAAATTGGCCCTAGTATGTGTATGTATGAATGTGAGTTAGGGACCTTAGATTGTAAGCTCCTTGAGGGTAGGGACTGATGTCAATGTACAATGTATATGTACAGCGCTATATAAATACCTGAAATAAAAAATAAATAAATAAAATAATGTGAGCCGTTTACAAGATATCGGGGTTAGGAGTTTTGTAACTGTGGCATATATGCATATACATAGCGTTTTTGCAAGTAATAGATGGGAAAGTAAGGCAGCAGTGATTGTATAAAAGGAGCTTTCTGGCTAGGCGTTCACATCCTCTTGAAAAAGTCAGCTGTGATGAAATGCTTCGAGGTTGGGTTGTCACCTTTTCTTCAAGCCAAACCCAAACACTTTAGTGGTGCACAGCATTTTTTTGTAGTATACACTATGCATATTTTTTGTGATGAAATAAACTTTATTATCATATGTAGTTAATTTAATTTGCTGTAGAAAGACACTATTTGTGCATTCAAAGACTGCCTGTATATAGAAAACATTACCTATAATATAAAAAATATAAATATATTGCATGTAATGAGTAAAAATTAGAGAGTTAGTAAGCTTTTTCACCTGTGACATTATGTGAGGCGAGGTAGAAGAGGGACGCTAAGTGTCACTTCTCATGTGTTCGTTCACAACGAACTATGATGGAGTCCAGTCCGGGTTTTGCCAGCCACTTCTGGTGTCCAAAAACAGGTGGTATAAATTACCAGGAAGAGAGCAAAGAGTTACTCTGACCTGAGACTTGGAAGGCATTCAGCCTGAGAGAGAGCTGACACTTTGAGAGTGCAATGGACTAAGATAAAAGGTTTGCAGTACCTGTGTTTTTTGGGCGTCTGGGAGAAGCCCTACACCGCTCAGATACAAATGCTGATTGTATCGTTAGAGCCTTGATGGCAAGGATTTGTTTTCTGATTTGTTTATTTTTGAATGCAATCTTTTAACAATAAACCTGGCTGCAATCCAGATTTTAAAGAACCTGCCATCTGAACTGCCTTTTTCTCAGGAAAGTGTTCCCCACAAGAGCTAATCCCTCACACCTGGTGGACTCAGCGGACATCTTCCTGGAAAAAATGGAGGAGGTGATAAAAGCCCTGTTGCAGGCCAATGCAGCTCAGCGGGAGACGAATCGCCAGTTTGCAGAGGCACTGCTGGAGTTAAAGAAGGGGTCTGTAGCTCCTTCACCAGTGAAACAGAAAATGGTAAGAACCAGCTATTACCTGCAGAAGATGACACCTGCGGATGATGTGGAGGCATACCTCACAACTTTTGAAAGAGTCCCTGTGTGGGAAGGATGGCTAAAAGAACAATGGGCGGGACTATCAGCCCCTTTTTTGACACGGGAACCCCAAAAAGCATATTTTGATCTGAAACCAGATAAAGCACAGGATTATAGACACTAAAGGCAGAGATACTTGCATGCCAGGGTGTCACCAAGGGTGCATCACTGGTCTTACTGTACAAACAAACCACCCCGCTCCCAGATGTTTGATCTGATCCACCTCCCCAAGAACTGGCTATAACCAGAGACTTTGACAGGCCCTCAGATTGTAGAGCGTGTGGTCATGGACCACTATATACATGCGCTCCCTCCTACTTTGAGGAAATGGGTCAGCCATGGGGACCCAAAGACAGCAATCCAACTGGTGGATCTGGTGGAAAGATATAAGGCTGCTGAGAATTCACTGAACCAGCCCATAGCCCACTCCAATGTCGCTAGGGGTGAAAAACTGCCTGGAGGATCCGGTAAGACTGTTCCAGGGTTCAAGGGCGTGGGGAGATATAACAAGACTGCTGTTACAGTTAATGAGACTATGGACTCTGGACCTGGAGACTGGCCAAGTAGGTCAGGAAAGTCTTTGAAGCCAGTGAGAGGACTAAGTATAGAACACATACAATGTTATCATTGCCATGCGTTAGGTCATATTGCTGCAAACTGTTCCCTAAATGACGAGCCAATGCAATGTGATAATGCTTATACGAAAAGACGCATGTCTCTTTTTGCACAGGTCGCATGCACTGCCTCTCATGTCTGGTACACATGGAAAAACAGATGTGTGTGATTTCTGTTGATGGGAAACCAGTAACTGCCCTACTTGATTCTGGTAGTATTGTGACACTGATCAAAAGTAATTGTATAAATCCTGCAAAGCTAAACCCTAGCACCATTGGGGTTATTTGCATTCATGGGGACACATGGGACTACCAGACTGCGGTGGTTGAGATTGACACCCCGTGGGGCAGGCTGACACATTCAGTGGGGGTAGTACCTTCACTGCTGCATGAAGCACTAGTGGGGAGAGATTGCTGGGGAAACACGAGAGCTCACACCAGACCATTTTAAGTGCCAAAGTGAAAGCAAAACTTTAGGCAGGACAGAGGAGGGAGGAGACCCTAATGGCTGGGGAAAAGGAGGAGATGGAAGCCAGCTCCCAGCTAGCGGTTATTGAACAAGAAAACATCTCTGACTCTAGCAGTGAGAGTGGACAGAATGTGATACCTGACTTAGAGGTCAGGAGAGAGGATTTTTGTATGGAACAACTAAGAAATGTTACACTCACTAGAACCAGAGAAAATATTAAAATGATGGATGGAGAACCTGTGGAACCTAATACGGGACTGTCTTTTCCATACATAGCTCTTAAAAATAATATACCGTACCAGATGGTAAAGCAAGGGGAGGAGGAGCTAGAGCAGCTAGTGCCCAGAGTGTCAGAAAACAAAATAATAGATGTGGCGCTGATCATAAGGGTTGCTAGGGCCAAGTAAATAATGGATGGAACTACAGCACACAGCAGCCCAGGCAGCTCTCAGGGGCGGGAGTACAAGACAATGTTCTGGTGCGAACCAAACGGGGGGGGGGTGTTTGGCCCATCCCTAGTCACCACCAGCCCCACGTGTGCCCTATCTCCACATTTACACATCTGGATGCCTCTGGACTTGACCCTTCTGGAAGCGCAGGACAACGGCTTACAGGTTTTTATATCTACAGCAGGTAGACTGTTGAATTTTCCATCCCCATGCAAGATATGTGTTTTTAAGAAATTATTGTTATCCCTGGAGACTGGGTTTGTTTTGTCTCATCTATGTTTCTCCCACTGGTCATCAAAAAATATTTTTTATTACTATTGCACACAAGCGCCAACAAGGTTAATTTCCCCACAATGCCCAGAGTGTCAGTATTCTGCGCCAGTGCCCCATTTTCGCAGTCCGCTGGTTCTGTTACCCATAATTGAAGTGCCATTTGAGAGAATTGACATGGATCTGGTGAGACCAGTAGTAAAATCAGCACATACTGGTAATACTGGATTATGCCACACGGTATCCGGAAGCCATCCCCTTACGTAATACCTCAGCTAAAGCTATCGCCAAAGAGCTTGTCCATGTATTTAGGGGGATTCCAAAAGAGTTGTCAAAGGATCAGGGCACTCCGTTTATGTCCAGAGTCACTAAGGAATTGTGTAAGTTATACAAAATCTCCCATCTCAGTACCTCTGTCTACCACCCTCAAACTGATGGTCTTGTGGAGAGATTTAACAAAACACTTAAAAGTATGTTGAAAAAGGTAGTAGATAAAGATGAGAGAAATTAGGATTTTTTGTTGCCATATCTCATGTTTGCCATACGGGAGGTACCCCAGGCGTCAACAGGCTATTCCCTGTTTAAACTCCTGTATGGTAGACATCCCAGAGGGTTGCTTGACTTCGCAAAAGAAACGCGGGAAGGAGAGTCCACGCCTTATAGAAGCATCATTGAGCATATCTTATTGATACAGGATTGAATAGCTGCTGTCCTGCCCCTTGTATGAGAACATATGGAGAAAGCCCAGGAAGCCCAGAGAAGGGTTTATAATCGGGGTGCCAAGACCCGAACTTTCAACCCTGGGGACAGAGAGCTGGTGTTAATCCCCACAGTGTAAATTCCTAGTGAAGTGGCAGTGTCCCTTTGAAATTAGGGAAAGAGTAGAGGAAGCAAACTACAAAGTTTACCAACCAGAGAAAAGGAAGCCAGAGCAAATATATCATGTTAATCTCTTGAAACCATGAAAGGACAGAGAGACTTTACTGGCAGTGACAACCCCTCAAAAGGACAGGGTCCCCATGACACCTAACGTTCCCATAACTGAATCCTTGTCAGTGGCTCAACAAAAGGACGTTAAAGAGTTTGTGAGAAAAAATTGAGATTTTTTCTCTCCCCTACCTGGACTGACCACAGTCATACAGCAGGACATAATTACGGAACCAGGTGTCCCTGTAAATGTGAAGCCCTACAGAATACCTGAGGCTAAGCGGGAGGCCGTTGCAAAGGAAATGAAAACCATGTTAGAGTTGGATGTGATAGAGGAATCCCACAGTGACTGGTCGAGTCCCATAGTGTTGACACCAAAGCCAGATGGTACTATCAGGTTCTGCAATGATTTCAGAAAGTTGAATAGCGTATCCAAGTTTGATGGGTACCCAATGCCTTGGGTCGACGAACTTGTAGATAGATTGGTAAGGGCCAGGTACATAATGACTTTAGACCTGACTAAAGGCTATTGGCAGATGCCCCTGACAGAATCAGCAAAGGAGACTGCCTTCTCTACTCCCGAAGGGTTGTTTCAGTATAAACAGATGCCGTTTGGGTTATATGGTGCCCCTGCATCATTCCAGAGAATGATGGACAAGACGTTAAGACCACATCGCCCCTACGCAGCCTCCTATTTGGATGATGTTATCATCCACAGCCCAGATTGGGAATCTCATTTGCCCTGGGTGCAAGCAGTAGTGGACTCCCTTTGGAAAGCGGGACTCCAAAAAATGTGCCATAGGCTTGGAGGAGGCCAAATATCTTGGCTACATTATTGGTCGAGGACTGATTAAGCCACAGACCAACAAAATTGAGGCGATTCAAAAGTGGCTCCAACCTCTGAATAAAAATCAAGTTCGGGAATTCCTAGGGATTGCAGGGTACTACAGGCGCTTCATACCCAATTTTGCTACCATCTCCACCCCTCTGACGGATCTCACGAGAGGTAGAGGGTTGGTCATGGTTAAGTGGAACCCTCAGGCAGAGAAGGCATTTCAGTTGTTGAAGCAAGCCCTTTGTGAACTGCCGTTGCTCATGACAGCAGATTTCACAAAGGAGTTTGTCGTACAGACGGACACCTCTGATGTGGGACTAGGTGCGGTACTGTCCAAAATCAGAGACGGTGAAGAGCACCCGATCATCTACCTGAGTAGAAAGCTAAACAGACATGAGAGAAATTATAAGCAAAAAAGTGCTGCGCTAGCCTTACCCTCACTGTGCGCAATACCATTTTCCTTTGTATATACAGTTGTTTAGATATTAATCAGGTACATTGCTGCTGTGAAATCCACCACCCTCACTGAGCGCAGTACCATTTTCCTTTGTATATGAGAGAAATGATGCCATTGTTAAGGAGTGCTTGGCTATCAAATGGGTCTTGGAGGCCCTGAAATATTACCTGCTGGGGAGACCAATTAAGCTAGTCACAGATCATACTCCTTTGAAGTGGATGTGTGATAACAGGGAAAAAAACAGTCGTGACAAGGGGTTCCTTGTTCTGCATGTGTTCGCAGTAGTGCACAGAGCTGGGAAGCTTCAGAATAATGCGGATGCCTTCTCCCGGGTCCACTGTATGGTTGGGACAGATGCTCAGCCGCAGGGGCTTGAGCAGAGGGGGGATATGTGACATTATGCGGGGCGAGGTAGTAGAGGGACGCTATGCGTCACCTTGCATGCGTTCGTTCACAATGAACTATGGTGGAATGCGGTCCGGGTTTTGCCAGACACTTTGGAAGGACTGATCCTGGGCTGGATTTTGTGGTCCACTGGTGTCCACAAACAGGTGGTATAAATTACCAGGAAGAGAGCAAAGAGTTTCTCTTACCCGAGACTCGGAAGGCATTCAGTGTAATTGACTAAGATAAAAGGTTTGCACTACCTGTGTTTTTTGGGTGTCTGGGAGAAGCCCTACGCTGCTCAGATAGGAATGCTGTTTGCTTAGTTAGAGCCTGGATGGCAAGGATTTGTTTTCTGTTTTGTTTATTTTTTTATTTTTTTAAACCAGATAAAAGTTTATTTAGATGTCACACATTATACAGCACAAATCAAACATGACCTTATTCAAATTAGCACCGCTATTAAGCTCCGTCCTCCCATCCCCTTTGCCAATGAAACTACCAGTAACCTTATCACTCTATGGTCACCATGTTACAATTCAATGACAAGACTTTATATAGGTGGATCCACACATAATACACAAAATACTACATGCTTATGCATCATTGCCTTTTTACAATATCAATCTCTCCAGCACCAGGTCTATTGGTGCCAGACCCGGACATGCCAACCAATTACCCCAGACCTTTTCAAATTTTGAGTGACTCCCTCTATGTTGATATATTAGTTTCTCCAATCTCAATGTCGTGCCCATATGTTTTATCCACGTATCATGTGTAGGAGGGGAGGGAGAGATCCAGTGCTGTAAAATAAGCCTACGAGCCTGAAATAAGGCTCTAGTGGTTGCTTCCCTTGCATATTTGTCTTCAATCACTGCATCTACGATACCCAGTAAACACTGTTTAGAGTCCAACACTATGTTCACCTGTATGGCCATATTGATTGTGGAGATGACCACGCTCCAATAACGATGAAGCTTGGGGCACCTCCACAGTAAATGTATATCAGGTCTCCTGTTCCCACACCGCACCTAGCGCACAGCAGGTCAGGGCGCAACCCCAAGGAATGTAACCCCGCTGGGGTACGATGCGTTCTCAAAAGTATGAATAATTGCGAAAGTTTTTGTACCGCATTGAGTGAACATATACCCACCACCTCTAAGGCCTCCTCCCACAACTCCCCTGGTATCTCACCCACATCCTGTTCCCATTGTTCGCATGCACTGCTAGGGAAAGCTTCCAAGTGATCTCCCAGGAGCATGTTGTAACTAGTGGATATAAATCCCTTGGTGCTGGTCGCTTGCTGTATGTAATTGAAGAGTGGGGTGGGGGAAAGGACTGCATTCCGTAACGAGGCCTGGGCCCGTATTGCATGCTGCAATTGCATATAGTAGAAAAGCCCGTTCCAAGGGATATTATATTTTGTTCTAAGTGTTTCAAATGGGACCAATTTCCCAGCTGTTAGAATATGCTTAAGGAGAGATACTCCACCGACCAGCCAGGAAGGCACGGGCAGGATTTTAGCTAGCTCCGGATAGGTGGCATTCCCCCATATGGGGCTAAATTCAGTGAAACCTTCCACCTTTTGTAATTGTTTCGCCTTGTCCCATATTTTTTGCATGAGTCTATATGTCGGGCTACGCTTGTTCGATTTACAAAATCAAAAAAGCCCTCCAATAAAGTGCTGGAGTTGTGATGCTAGGTAGTATATCCAAGGATTGGGAACAGCCAGCCCCCCTTGTCCTTGTGTTTTTGCAGTTGCTCCAATTTAACCCTAGCGCAGCCCCCCTTCCACAGCAAAGTTCGGAATATAGAATTTATTATGCGAAAATTTTGAAGAGGTGTCACCGTTTTGTTTATTTTTGAATGCAACCTTTTAACAATAAACCTGACTGCAAGCCAGATTTTAAAGAAACTGCCGTCTGAACTGATTTTTTCTCAGGAAAGCTGATCCCCACAAGAGCTAATCCCTCACACACCTTACAAGGAAAGAGTTTAATTACATACAATGGTATCCTCTAGTTTAGTAAAATAGTAGCAGAATGAAACAAAACAAATTAATAACATATTTATTTTATTTCTTAAACTTGTAATGCAACAACATAATTTATACATTATAAACACAAGTGTGACCCAGCTTGGGTACATAAATAAAATATTATTTTAACTTTTAGGAAACAAAGTGATACATAATTATGACCAATACAAAAATGCTACATCCAGTAATAATAACTAATAAACAGTAAATAAAGTGCTTTTCAAATAGAATAATAACATATGACAACTCATCCTAAGTTGATAAATAAAATATTGATTTTCAGATCCTTAACTAAATAAGACATTGCTTTAGAAAAATAATTTTTGAGATTAAGTAAAAAATAAAGTGCACATTAAACAATGCAGACAGTTCAAATGCAACGGTAAAGAGTCTTGAAGCAGGAGAGGGCCTGGTCACCCTCAGCTATAGGCTCGGGTCACATAGGTGTGATGTGGGAACACTGCAAATACAATGTGGGTTCCAGCCTCACACCTGACTCGCAAGGCAGTTCACACTGCCCTATGCAAATCACTAGGAGTGTCAACACAAAGTTAATGACACCCCCAGATCGGTTAGCACATCGCAGTGCGAACTGTCAATTCGGACATGAATCAGATCACATTTGGACCAAAGGCATGCAGGATCCTTTTTTTGGTCCGCACCAGAATCAGATCGCATGGGTGTCCATGCGATCCGATTCTGGTGCGGACCAAAAAAAGGACCCTACATGCCTTTGGTCCGAATGTGCTGCATATTCAGGCATACCATTTGTATTGCATGGGATTTGCTTTGCTGTGCGGAGCAAATCACATGTGTGGTCGCATAGCTCACTGGTGTGAACCGAGCCTAAGTGTTTCCATTCCAAGATATCAAAGTAAAATGAAAAGTAATACAATTAAATGTATAAATGATGCCAAAAAAAGGACATGTACACTTGCAAAAAGAGAAAAGCCGCTAGTAAACCACATTTATATTTGGATGGGATAATATATAAAAAAAAAAAAAAAACTGTAATGCCATATTTACCCTAGACATCAAAATCAAATAATAAACTTACATGTTATTTCTTCTTCCATATGTACTTTAAATTAGACTTTGCAGCTTTTAGTATTGGTTTGTTATTTATTACAAAGTGATACATTTCCACACAAGACATTTTGCAGTTAAATTGAATGCAGATTTCCTCATTCATCAGATTGGAAGACCTCCGATTTCTTTCATTCATTCCAAAGGTTTTGCACAACACTAAAGACATGTTCCACAAATGCATTGCTTACAGGAATTGCTAAAACGCATTCCACTATTTTCAGAAGATTTGGTGCAGAGCATTTCTCAAAGAAAGTTACCCATCTTTGGTCCACTGAATGTTCTCCATCAGGATCCAATGAGTGAAGAACTTTGCTAAGAATGGTAAACTCATTGAAGAGCTCATCACCATAAACATCTATATTGAACATCTTCTGAATTTCACGTGAAATTTCAAATGTTAAAGTCTCTTAAGGTTTGAGACTCAGAATGGAAATTTTCTTTAAATAGGAAGCTCATCTAAAATTGTATCGCTTCTCCAAATATCGTACACAAGTTATGAACTTCTAAAGCATTTTTCTTGAATGCCTCTTGTGAACTTGGTGGAAGCTTCTTCAGTGTCTGGTTTACTTTGAAGTCAAAAATTATCTGCTGTTCTCAACGTGAGAACTTCCTCAATAATATTAAAGATTTCAGTTGACTGCATTGTGTCACTCTCCAGTTTTCCAAGATGGCAGGTTGAAATACATTCATAAAAGTGTGTACAAAAAAGGTAGCATTCATGGAGTGTGAGATCTGAATCTTTATTAAGGCCATGCTCCTGAGACCTAATGAAATTCCAAATGAGAAGTGGACAGTTTTCTTCTCTCTCTTGAATAAAGTACGTCTTCGCAGAAGGCCAATTCTTCAACAACTGATCCAAAGCTGTGAATAGCGATAGCCATCATGTTGGTACATGTTGTAAAAGTTTATGATATCCCATATCAAGATATTCAAAGCATGACTTCAGCCCTTTAACATGCTTAGCGCTGCAGGAAAACTCATTGTATACTTTAATTATGAATGCTTCCACATCAAACATCAACCTTTTACAGCCTTAGTTTTGCAGCATTATGCAACAGATGGCAGCTGCAACCTGCAGCTAAAAGGTAAGAATTTTTGACCTTAAGTTGGTATAGACGGAATGATGGATACCATAGTTGACAGATGCATTATCTGCATCATAAGAAATTACTTGCTTGAGGTCCAGATCAAATAAGCTCAGAACCTGACGTACAGTATGTGGCCAGACATTGCATCAGATGTTTCATCAGCATCCTCATAGAAATCCAGAACTTTCTTCTGAACTCCCTTATCCTTTGTGAAATAAGTCATCACAAGTGGAAAATAATTTTGAGTTGCCTTTGTTTAAAGCATCAAGTGAAATTGAAAAAGGTTTTCCATCTTGAATCTGTTTTACTACGGATTCAACTGAAGAAGGGGATAAAACATTTTGTAAAATAGCTTCATATTTTGTTCTTTCACAGTGCATTTTCCTGGCAATCTGAGAGTCTGGGAAAACTTTAGAATAAAGTTTATTCCAACAGTCCTAGAATAGATGTAATAATATACAAATAAATAAATAGCAAGTATATGTTATAGTGTAATCTAAGGATTATTTATGGATCATAATATCTCTATATTCTGAGACAAACATGCTTCATAATATTACTATTAAAAGGGGGGGGGGGCAAACATACCTCATAATATTACTATTACTGTTTTTAAAGTTTACTACCGCTTTAAAAAGGGGGCAAGCATTTCAATAATTCCTTTATTTTAATCAAATACCATAAATAATTAGTAAAAATACATTAACTACAGTCAGGTCCATAAATATTGGGACATCAACATAATTCTAATCTTTTTGGCTCTATACACCACCACAATGGATTTGAAATGAAACGAACAAGATATGCTTTAACTGCAGACTTTCAGCTTTAATTTGATGGTATTTACATCCAAATCAGGTGAACGGTGTAGGAATTACAACAGTTTGTATATGTGCCTCCCACTTTTTAAGGGACCAAAAGTAATGGGACAATTGGCTGCTCAGCTGTTCCATGGCCAGGTGTGTGTTATTCCCTCATTATCCCATTTACAAGGAGGAGATAAAAGGTCCAGAGTTAATTTCAAGTGTGCTATTTGCATTTGGAATCTATTGCTGTCAACTCTCAATATAAGATCCAAAGAGCGAGACCTGGAAAATAGAGGAGGAACATTTACCCTATT
>BLSH010213318.1:613909-627868 GCA_018402905.1 Glandirana rugosa | reverse complement strand
CCCAAACAAAACAAAAATATGAGATCCAAAGAGCTGTCACTATCAGTTAAGCAAGCCATCATTAGGCTGAAAAAACAAAACAAACCCATCAGAGAGATAGCAAAAACATTAGGTGTGGCCAAATCAACAGTTTGGAACATCCTTAAAAAGAAAGAAAGTACCAGTGAGCTCAGCAACACCAAAAGACCCAGAAGACCACGGAAAACAACTGTGGTAGATGACCGAAGAATTCTTTCCCTGGTGAAGAAAACACCCTTCACAATAGTTAGCCAGATCAAGAACACTCTCCAGGAGGTAGGTGTATGTGTGTCAAAGTCAACAATCAAGAGAAGACTTCACCAGAGTGAATACAGAGGGTTCACCATAAAATGTAAACCATTGGTGAGCCTCAAAAAAACAGGAAGGCCAGATTAGAGTTTTCCAAGCAACATCTAAAAAAGCCTTCACAGTTCTGGAACAACATCCTATGGACAGATGAGACTAAGATCAACTTGTACCAGAGTGATGGGAATAGAAGAGTATGGAGAAGGAAAGGAACTGCTCATGATCCAAAGCATACCACCTCATCAGTGAAGCATGGTGGTGGTAGTGTCATGGCGTGGGCATGTATGGCTGCCAATGGAACTGGTTCTCTTGTATTTATTGACGAAGTGACTGCTGACAAAAGCAGCAGGATGAATTCTGAAGTGTTTCGGGCAATATTATCTGCTCATATTCAGCCAAATGCTTCAGAACTCATTGGATGGCACTTCAAAGTGCAGATGGACAATGACCCTAAGCATACTGCGAAAGTAACCAAAGAGTTTTTTAAGGGAAAGAAGTGGAATGTTATGCAATGGCCAAGTAAATCACTTGCTGAAGACAAAATTGAAGGAAAAATGCCCCAAGAACAAGCAGGAACTGAAGACAGTTGCAGTAGAGGCCTGGCAGAGCATCACCAGGGATGAAACCCAGCGTCTGGTGATATCTATGCGTTCCAGACTTCAGGCTGTAATTGACTGCAAAGGATTTGCAACCAAGTATTAAAAAGTGAAAGTTTGATTTATGATTGTTGATCTGTCCCAAGCTGTTAAGCTGAAAATCTGCAGTTAAAGCACATCTTGTTGGTTTCATTTCAAATCCATTGTGGTGGTGTATAGAGCCAAAAAGATTAGAATTGTCGATGTCCCAATATTTATGGACCTGACTGTATATTGATGGAAGAATGCAAAGTATGTGATGTAAACTAAACTACTACTATTAGAAAAAAGTTGCATTATAACAATCAAATAATTATCTTACTTGAGACAAATAGCAGTTATAGTCTCAAGCGCTTGCAGATCAAATTAAGTGCATATATAAAAAAGTGCAAACAGAAAAGACATAAACAAAATCAAAGTCTCTCCAGAAATCTTCAACCAAGTGCTCGGTGTTACAGAATAACATTTATCATACGAGGACTGGTTGACTCTATTGAAGCACATTATCCTTTGTTTTAAGGTGAGCGGCCATTGCACAAAGTGGTGGATTGTCCTTGGGATAGAGCACTGGATTTTCACTATTCTGAATATCACCAGATCACAGCACTTTATATATAAACGGTTTTTATGGTGTTAACCATCTTTACATTGGACTTTGCTACCGTCTCATATTGTGGAGATTTTAGGGTTTGTGTGAATGTTATAGTGCCTGTGTTATACATACCAGGATCTATGCAGCTATGATACTATACTAGTAATGGCAGTAATCAGCGACTTATAGTGGGGCTGTAATAGTGTGGTGTGCAATCTGACATTAACAGACCCTCGCTGGGAGGTACACTAACTGACACGGACTTCTCTAGTGACACTAATACAGTGATCAGATATAATACTGTACACTATCACTGTACTGATACTGGCTGGGAAGGGGTTAATATCTAAGGGCAATTGAGGGGTTAACTGTGTGCCTAACAATATGTAATGTGTGTAATATGTGCTGCTTTTACTAATAGATCTGGTTGTTTTTTTCTCCTTGCTTTGCAGGGAGAAGAAACAGCCAGGTCGCGGCTCTGTGTACAGAGCCCTGTGTGTATGTAAACACAGAGCTTTTTGCTGTGAGTGGACACAGCCGATCAACAGGTCTTAATCATACATCATTGTCCGTGACCTGCTGACAAAATCACGCTGTAGCCAATGACAGCACAGATCAGCTTGTGCGCCCCTAACCCAGAACAAGCTGGGTGACATACAGTATCTCACAAAAGTGAGTACACCCCTCGCATTTTTGTAAATATTTTATTATATCTTTTCATGTGACCTCACTGAAGAAATGACACTTTGCTACAATGTAAAGTAGTGAGTGCACAGCTTGTATAACAATGTAAATTTGCTGTCCCCTCAAAATAACTCAACACACATCCATTAATGTCTAAGCTACTGGCAACATAGGTGAGTACACCCCTAAGTGAAAATGTCCAAATTGGGCCCAATTAGCCATTTTCCCTCACCAGTGTCATGTGACTCATTAGTGTTACAAGGTCTCAGGTGTGAATGGGGAGCAGGTGTGTTAAATTTGGTATTATCGCTCTCACTCTCTCATACTGGTCACTGGAAGTTCAACATGGCACCTCATGGCAAAGAACTCTCTGATGATCTGAAAAAAATAATTGTTGCTCTACATAAAGATGGCCTAGGCTATAAGAAGATTGCCAAGACCCTGAAACTGAGCTGCAGTACAGTGGCCAAGACCATACAGCGGTTTAACAGGACAGGTTCCACTCAGAACAGGCCTTGTCACTGGTCGACCAAAGAAGTTGAGTGCACATGCTCAATGTCATATCCAGAGGTTGTCTTTGGGAAATAGACATATGAGCGTTGCCAGCATTGTTGTAGAGGTTGAAGGGGTGGGGGGGTCAACCTGTCAGTGCTCAGACCATAGGCTGCACACTGTATCAAATTGGTCTGCATAGCTGTCGTCCCAGAAGGAAGCCTCTTCTAAAGATGATGCACAAGAAAGCCCACAATTTGAGGAAGACAAACAGACTAAGGACATGGATTACTGGAACCATGTCCTGTAGTCTGATGAGACCATTATAAATTTATTTGGTTCAGATGGTGTCAAGCATGTGTGGCTGCAACCAGGTGAGGAGTACAAAGAAAAGTGTGTCTTTGCTACAGTCAAGCATGGTGGTCTAAGTGTCATGGTCTGGGGTTGCATGAGTGCTGCCAGCACTGGGGAGCTACAGTTCATTGAGGGAATCATGAATGCCAACATCTGTGACAAACTGAAGCAGAGCATGATCCCCTCCCTTCAGAAACTGGGCCGCAGGGCAGTATTCCAACATGATAACGACCCCAAACACACCTCCAAGACAACCACTGCCTTGCTAAAGAAGATGAGGGTAAAGGTGATGGACTGGCCAAGCATGTCTCCAAACCTAAACCCTATTAATCATCTGTGGGGCATCCTCATACGGAAGGTGGAAGAGTGCAAGGTCTCTAACATCCACCAGTTCCATGATGTTGTCACGGAGGAGTGGAAGAGGACTCCAGTGGCAACCTGTGACGCTCTGGTGAACTCCATGCCCAAGAGGGTTAAGGCAGTGCTGAAAAATAATGGTGGCCACACAAAATACTGACAGTTTTGGGCCCAATTAGTACATTTTTACTTAGGGGTGTACTCACTTTTGTTGCCAGCAGTTTAGACATTAATGGCTGTGTGTTGAGTTATTTTAGGGGACAGCAAATTTACACTGTTATACAAGCTGTACACTCACTACTTTACATTGTAGCAAAGTGTAATTTCTTCAGTGTTGTCACATGAAAAGATATAATAAAATATTTACAAAAATGTGAGGGGTGTACTCATTTTTGTGAGATACTGTACATGTACATTATCCAGCTTGCATTTGCTTGTTGTAGTTGGGACCACAGTTTTACATGTACAGTAAGTGTGTCTTGAATAAAATATGTGTTGATTTTACTCACGCTGACCTGGTGCCCTTTTGTACTTTCTTTGCATGTGATTGGACACAGCTGATCATGTGGTAAAGAGCCACTCTTTACCCAGATCTGTGATCAGCTGTGTCCAAAAAGCACAGTGATCACAGAGCATGTCGAGTGCATGCCGTAGTGGGCACGTGGTTCTGGGAGGATGTCAATAGATGCCCTCCCAGAACTGGACAACCATGCTGTAGCCATCATTCAACTATAGCACGGTTGCCGCCCAAGACAAACGCCTTATGGTAAATACTTCTCTACGTGCTGCCCGCTCATAGTGAATGTACTAGGGGCGGGTGGGAAGCAGTTAATATAGTTAAATGGGGAGGTTGCGCTGAATGTTTTTTTCATTTTATTTTAGGTGTGGGAACACATAATAGAGCTAGCAGAAACCGAACAGTATGTTTTCTTTTTTTTTTTTTTTAATTTTAGATCAGCAGTCATCGCCCCCTATTAGAGACCACCATTATATCAGAGTCACCTTATATCAGCACCCCCTCCCCTTACAGACCTCCATTAGATTAGGGTCCCTTAATATTAGCACGACTTTTTACAGACCGTCATTGGTTTAGAGTCCCTTTATATTCACACCCCCCCCCCTCAGATCAGAGTCCCCTTATATCAATGAACCCCCCCTTAGAGACCAACTTTTGGATCAGCAACCATTAGATCAGCAGTCGGCATCCCCCATTAGAGACCCCCATTAGCTCAGAATGCCCTGATATCAGTGCCCCTTTCCCATGGAGACCTCCATTAGAGAGAGGCCCCCCATGTCTTCTATTGTATTCTTATTCCCATTGTAAATCCCATGTGTACATGCACAGCGACAAAAGCATCATTTGTTGCTAGGACACCGGCGGTTCTAGCAACCAATGACTGCAAAGCAGAGCATTCACAGGCTGGCGGGGGGGAAGGCACAGCAGAGCAAGCCGCAGTCAGCAGCAATAATCCCTGAATTCAAAGATCATTCCCACTCAGTTCCTGCACTGGTTCCACTCCCAGGACAGATACTTGGCATTTGGGACTGGAGGTGGACAGAAACCTGGGCACAAGTGTCAAAATCCAGACTGTTTGGGTCATACCCGTACAGGTGGCGACCTATGAGTGACATCATATGCCGCACCAGAACAGGAAGTGTAGTATCTGCCATATTTGTTTATACCAAACCACAAGTGTATTGAGGCTGTTGGATTTATTACTCTTGTAATCATAATCTTTTTAAGAATAAAGTTAATAAAGAGTATACCATACTATGAGCTTTGCCCTTTCTATATTACCCCTGTGGAGTGATTTAAGGTGCCGATGGTGGTTGGACCAGTGGAGGTGGTAAACATAGAAATGACTATCTGGTGACCATGATATACTGCTAATACCTTATATGACCCTATAAAAATCCAAGGGTCGTAAGTGTTGCTGAGAGTCCAGCACTGGTTGTTCTATTGATTGTGTTTTAATTGTCCAGGGGGACAAGTTTATTCCAGCTGCAGGGAGAGTCTATAAAAATTATGGAAATGGCGCTGTCTCCTTGGCGTGTCCAAAAGGACCCCATTTACCATTTACCCCTGTGGAGTGATTTAAGGTGCCGATGGTGGTTGGACCAGTGGAGGTGGTAAACATAGAGATGACTATCTGGTGACCATGATATACTGCTAATACCTTATATGACCCTATAAAAATCCAAGGGTCCTAAGTGTTGCTGAGAGTCCAGCACTGGTTGTTCTATTGATTGTGTTTTAATTGTCCAGGGGGACAAGTTTATTCCAGCTGCAGGGAGAGTCTATAAAAATTATGGAAATGGCGCTGTCTCCTTGGCGTGTCCAAAAGGACCCCATTTACCATTTACCCCTGTGGAGTGATTTAAGGTGCCGATGGTGGTTGGACCAGTGGAGGTGGTAAACATAGAGATGACTATCTGGTGACCATGATATACTGCTAATACCTTATATGACCCTATAAAAATCCAAGGGTCCTAAGTGTTGCTGAGAGTCCAGCACTGGTTGTTCTATTGATTGTGTTTTAATTGTCCAGGGGGACAAGTTTATTCCAGCTGCAGGGAGAGTCTATAAAAATTATGGAAATGGCGCTGTCTCCTTGGCGTGTCCAAAAGACCCCATTTACCAAGGCGTGTACCTCTGCAGGGGTATGAAACATCTGGTAAGTGCGGGAACATACGGGAGAGCACGCATGGAAGTCACCTTACTACCTTGAATAAGCACGGAAGTCACTTTTTATTTATACACCAAAAGGGATTACTCACAGAAGGATCACTGTTTTTTTGTTCAAATAAAGATATGGAAAGAGTCATAATCGCATAGCAGAAAGATACTGATTCTGAAACACCAATACCTATTGCAGCATGAATTAGCGCAATCGGACACAACTACTCTTGGAGACCCCATTTTTTCTTAACCATTGCACAATATTTAAGGTTCATTGATTGATTTTGCACCTTTTGGCACCACAGTACTTTATTTTTATTTTTACTGACATTTACGGGCATACGGCCATTTACGGACATACGGACGATATTTTCAACTATTCACCAATTTCTATTTTTACATTTTTCCTCCCTAATTTTATCTGTATTGTATCTACCTGTTTCTCGTGTATTTATTTATTAGGTGATTTTAGGTGTTTTTACACATTTTATGGTTTACGGACATTCACGGACATTTACGGACATCAACTTTTTTCTCATTTTTTTACTCTGTATTCCATCCATGGTAATTTGAATAAGGGTGCCAAAGACACAGGCCCACACACATCTTTAAAGGAACACTTACACAGACACGCCAAGGAGACAGCGCCATTTCCATAATTTTTATAGACTCAACGGGTCCTCTTAGGAGGAAACATACAGGAAAGCAGCAGTCTCACTGTGTATATTCATAATATTTTAGATTAATTTTCACTAATCCTAAGCGCAGGTACACTGTCTATATTTATGCAGGGAGAGTCTATTTATTGTTTGGGGTACTATTACCCTGGGTGCTGCATATTATCAATACACTTCTTGACAAGGTGTCAGCGTTACTGTTTCTGACCCCCGGGCGATACTTCAAGCTGAAACGAGAACCAGTTGGAGCGGCCAACCATCTATGCCCTGTGGTTTTCAACTTGGCTGTGGTGAGGACATATGTAAGCAGGTTATTATTGGTTTTGACCTTGAAGTCTGCACTATGCAAGTAGTCTTTCAACTTATCGACTACTTCAAGGCAAGGAGCTCAAGCTTGTGGATGGATAGTTCTTGAAAGCAGAAGTAAAGATTGGCAACACGTCAAAGGTGTCCATCATGCTCTTCATTTGATGGAAAGCTTGCTTGCACTGATCAGTCCATTGGTCCTAATTTGACTCTCAAACTTCCTAAGTCCTTTGGCTTGTTTGGCTGCCTTAGGTGAGCCAGTGACATCTTTCTCACCTGCACTTTTCAACAACTCATTGAGGAGACTGGCTATCTTGGTGAATCCCTCAACAAATATTTGGTAGTATGAGCAGAACCTCAAGAATGACCTCAGCTTAGTCATATTGGTAGGTCTTGGCCAGGAGGTGACAGCTTCTAGCTTCTCGAGGTCATTGGCCACTTCCTCAGCAGACAACTTGTCCAAGGTAAATGACAGAAGGTTGGAAGAGCTGACAGCTTCAACCCCTCATCATGAAGTGCATCACCTGAGCCATTAGGTCTTGCATTATCAGATCAGACAGTACTTGGAAGGTGGTCTTTCTCAGCAGCTCAACACCTGACTTGTCGTCATCTCTTGAAAGATATTCTCCTACCTGGCTAGGACATGTAAAGACCTTCTCATTCTTAAGCACTTGCTTTGGCCTGGTGATGGAAACATGATTTTTCTCCTCCAACAAAGCTTTTTCCTCTCTTACTTCCTTCACCAGCTCTGGATAGGTGGGAGTGTTTCTGGAACCCCTTAGAAGAAAGTTAAGAATAATAAGATGATTTGGGAGCACTCCCAGTAGGATTCGGTCCAGCCGGACCCTGTCAGCATTTTGTTGATCCAGCGGCGGCTGGTGTATAAGGGGCACTTGGGCGCCGCCTCCCCGCCGCTGACAAGTAAAAAAAAAAGTCAGCCCGGCCCCCCTGCACGAGGGGCCGGTACATTGACTTTTCTTTTTTTTTTTCCTCGGCTCCTTGCTCAGTTGACAGCAAGTAGTGAGCCGATTGGTCAGTCATTAACATCTAAGTGTGTGCGCTGAACAGGCGCACACACATAGTCTGATTGGCTTCCCCCTGAGCCATCAGAGCCAATGACTCTCTGTCATTGGCTGCTGTGGGCAGGGGCGGGACTGTGGCGGACGTGCTGGCTGTGTTATTACTCACACAGGCGCAGCACTCCGCTGGGTTTCAGTCCCAAGCTGCTCACCATCCGCTCCAGCATGCTGACCGCAAGCTAATCTCTGCACACACCCCCTGCTATTAGATAGGGTAAGTGCAGGACTTGTCCCGACTTTGGGTGGGGGAATGGTGGCTGGGGGGGGGGGGGGCGCTGCCGCTGCGAGCCCCTGTCTGGTGCCCTGTATGCCCTATCTGGTGCCCTGTATGCCCTATCTGGTGCTCTGCATGCCCTATCTGGTGCCCTGTATGCCCTATCTGGGACCCTGTATACCCTATCTGGGACTCTGTATATCCTATCTGGGACCCTGTATACCCTATCTGGGGCTTTGTATACTGCTATCTGGTGACTCTGTATACTGCTATATGGTGACCCTGTATACCCTATCTGGGGCTTTGTATACTGCTATCTGGTGACTCTGTATACTGCTATATGGTGACTCTGTATACTGCTATATGGTGACTCTGTATACCTATCTGTGATGCTGTATACCCTATCTGGTGATGCTGGGCTGTATACTCCTGACACAAGGGGTGGAAACTATAAGGGGTGGGGCTTATGAGAAGTGGGAGGGGTCAAAAGGAAGGGCGGGGTCTGGCGCCCCCCCATCCTAAAATTTCACCAGCTGCCACTGTGTTGATCCATCTCTTTCTTCCGGATAATTTGATGAAGAATCTTGTTCACTCTGGAAATATAGTCAGAGAGTTTCTCCCCCAGTGCTTGTACATGAGATCTGAAAGTTTCACTACTCTGCCAAACACAGCATACAGTGCCTCAATGTACTCTAAGGCTACACAGTTCTGTTTCCCTGGTTTTAAGTTGAGGACCACTTCTACAGCTGGTCCCCTCTCACTGATTCTCTGCTTCCTCAAGTCCTCGTGATCTCCCACTCCTCTAATGCATGAGAGGCTTGATACAGCTATGTTTCAAAGTCCTCCTCTCCTGATGGAACAGGAACTTTTCCTAAGAAGAACAACAATTTCCTATACCCATAGTTAATGGGGATGAAACCATTCTTCACAAAGTTTTCCGCCAGCTTTCCCACATCTGTGAAGAAGGAGCAGGAGGGAATCCTAAAATTTAAGCAGAGACTGCAGTAGCTACTTCAGGCTCTGGTGCTGTCTGACTGGGACTCTCTGGATTGATGTCTGGCACTCTCAGAGGAATCAGGTAGCCTTCAATATCATTAGTTAATTGCAGGCTAGTCCTCTGGAAACAAGCAGGGATTCTTCTCCTTCACTCTAGTAAGACATAGGTGCAAGAGGTCACTTGATCTGTTTTCAAGTCCAGTATAAACACGCTCTAATCAGGAGCTTGAGCTGTCACAAATTCTCTTTCGTCCAGGTGTCACTGGGGATATTAGCCACCATGTTTGTCTCCAGTGAGCCATTTTGTTCCTCCCACCACTGGGTTGTAGCTGCAGGGTCCATGGTGGCTGCCTCTGGCTGGTTGTCTTGGTAACTTGCTTGCAGAACAGAGGTATTACGGATGAGCTCCCAAATGTAGCACTTACCCTTTCAGGAGCCACTTCAGATGAGGGGTTTTCTGTTCTGCCACAACTCTTTATCCACTTCAGCCCCGGATGGATTTCCCATGTTAGGACTAGAGCACTTTTTGCGTTTCGGCACTGCGTCACTTTAACTGACAATTGCGCGGTCGTGCGACGTTGTACCCAAACAAAATTTGCGTACTTTTTTTCCCACAAATAGAGCTTTCTTTTGGTGGTATTTGATCACTTCTGTGTCATTTCTGATCACCGCTATAAAAAAAGAAGAGCGACAATTTTGCAAAAAAACCCAAATTTCTTACTTTTTGCTAAAATACAAATCCAAAAAAAATATATAAAAAATTTTTTTTTCATTGAATTTGGCCGATTTATATTCTTCCTCATATTTTTGGTAAAAAAAAAAAAACGCAATCGGCGTTTATTGATTGGTTTGCGCAAAAGTTGCCACGTTTACGGATGATGAGAATTCATTTCTGGGGTTTTTATTTATTTTTTTATTTTTTACTAGTAATGGCGGCGATCTGCGATTTTTATCGGTACTGCGATATTGCAGCAGACATGTCGGACCATTTTGACACTTTTTTGGGACCATTGGCATTTATACAGCGATCAGTGCTATAAAAATGCACTGATTACTGTGTAAATGCCATTGGCAATGAAGGAGTTAACCTGTAGGGGGCACTCTAAGGGTTAGCGGTGTTCTAACTGTATTGGTGCTGGGCTGGCAGGGGGAGGGGAGTGATCACGGCTTCCATATACAGGAAGCCTGTGATCACAGCCCTTCCCCCTCTATGAGAATGAAGATCCGTGTTTACATATATGGACCTCCGTTCTCTCACTGCGGGGGGGGGGCATCGTGGGGAGGCGGCGGCGATTGAGTCCACCCTACCCGCTCCCTGCACCCCCCCCCCCCCGTGCGCTCACAGTGCGGGATCTCGCAGCCGCCATTATATGACGGCGGTTTGCGATAACCAACCACATTGTCGCCGTCAGATGCTGGTCGGCAGTCGGCAAGCGGTTAAACTGCTCAGTCACCACTGACACACCTGGTTATAGGCTGAAAGCTGCTTGCACCTGTGTAACTCAAGTGTTAGTATACAACCACTCTATAACAGTACACAGAAAATAGGCCACAGGCAACTGGTTAGTAGATGAAGTAGATGTATTATTGCAAGTCAAAGTAATCACAATGTATAAAGCCGTAAGCAGGCAACTGAACACATTAAAAGATGTGGTACTAAATAGGATGAACACTGACCTATTGTATGGCAATGGACTATACTGTGACAAGGCTAACCAAATTTTAACTGGTATTAGTGAGAAATATAACTGTATTAACTAACCCCAAAAAGGTGTCTTCAAATGCACTTAGAGCATACAGCCTTTTAGTGGTACCCCTGGTGGCTACAAACTACCTGGAGCATAATTTTCCCTAAGCCTGGTAACATGGGGCCTGTCTTCAGAGGAGGTACATGTGAAGCTGTTCCATTAAGAATGTACACAGTGGATGGATGATGGACTGCTAAGTAAGGAGCTGTCTTTATTGACATTAACTGTGAGCAGTGAGGGGTTAAGCAGGGTTCTTCTGCTCACCATTCCTGGTAGGCAGCAGGTCTGCACTCCGCAATAGACTCCCAGACCTCCTGTGATTTGCCTGGGAAAAGTCCTGTCATTTCCTCAAGCAGTACCGGCCCCCTGATCTACATACAGGGCGCCAGGCGCATGGACTCCAATGGCGGGGGTGTGTTTTTTTGAAGCACGTGATTACAGCCAGAGGCTCTAATAGGCTTCAAAAAGGGGTGGGCTCCGTCGCAGAGCACTGCACCTGAAGTCCACCCAGTTGTGTAACGATAGTGAAGGAATATTCGCTATTTTCACATTAAATCTCCTCCCTGCCAATCAGGAAGCGGGTCGTGAGACCTGCTTCATGATTTGCCAAAATGTCAGGCAATCCTATTAGATGCCTGGCGCTTAGGAGGAAGAGAGTGGAGACACGCGGTGGAAGCTGCTGGAGGAGCAGACACTGGAGCTGTTGACTGCACCTAGTAACCGGCCACCTAGATGGAGCCCGCCCTCCGTGCTGGAGGGGACACTGGAGCCACTGCCTGCACCACACCACCTAGATAGGCCACGCCCACCATGCTGGGGGGGACACCGCAGCTGCTGCCCACACTTCGCCACCCAGATGGGGCCTGCCCACCGAGCTGGAGGGGACACCAGAGCAGCTGCCCGCATCCCACCACCTAGATGGGGTAAGGACTGATTTCGCTAGTGCTGTGCTGCTGCAGGGTGGTAGTGCCGTGCTTCCAGCCACCCCAGGGGGGTGGTTGTTTGCCACCCCCCAAAAAAAAAACACACCAGCCGCCACTGTAATCTAGGTATTGATTGCAGCTCCATAGTGTCCACTGCACAGCGCTCCTTTAAGGACTACATGTCCTACAGCCTCCTGCTGATTAGTCCATGGCCACTGTTATGAGAAGGGATGGGGGAAGGAGCAGGAGGATATTACACAGAGCCATTCCAGGAACACAGCAGGGAAGCCAGGGGGAGAGCCAGCTGAAAAGACAGAGCCCAGCACTCCTCCTCTGGATCTCCAATAGCCAACTGAGTACACCCATGACTCCCCAGTACAGTGGTGGGGGGAAAAGAGGTGAGCACAACCCTCTATTCTGCCCTCATTACATGTGGCTGAGGTATAATTAGACAGACAGCTAACTCTCCTCCCTTAACAACTCATTTAGGCAGACACCAAACTTTTATTGCAGGGAAGTTAGAATAAAACTAAAAGATAAAATAAATAACATAAATCAGTGTATACAATATACAGTCCTGCACACTAGTCTAACTAGGTAAAGGGGTTACAAACCTACCGGCGATGTTTCCTTTAGGCTGACGATAGAATGCAGCTGAATAGGTGTGGAGTCCTCAGGAGAAGATGTAATATGGCTACTGGGGGCTGTCTCTCAGACCTCATGGTCTAGTCCACTGGAATGATGGGAAATGATGGTGGCTTTCAAGCAACAACCTGCCTACCTACAGCAAACAATCTAGAACTATAAGTATACAAAAGAGACACTAGATGGCGATATTACAATCTACTTTACATACCATTAGCATATTGAACAATTACCCAAAGAACATAAACATCATTTGCTGAAAGCATGACACCTCTCTGTCACTGTACAGCGGAGGGGGGCAAGTGGGGATCCACACAGCCAGTGGCATCCAACTACACTATATATTTTGTTTACTTTTAAACATGTTACAATGTGACAAATAAGTGATAATACTCTTCCTTAAAGCTTATGTAGCAGCTGTAACACAGCACAATATAGTACTTTCATTGTCTTGGTGCTGTGTTTCTTTCCCTGGCGTGCCATTCAGGTTTCCCTTGGGGTGCCGTGTTTGCCCTGGATCAGCAATGGATGAGACATCTTTGTGATCCAGGAGCACTCTGTGGTGATGGGGGGCTCTGACTCTGTGATAAGGGGAGCTTGTGGTGTTGGGGGGCCTCTGAAGTATAGAGAGGGCTTTGATGTTAGGGGGGACTCTGACATGTAAGGGTACCCCTAATGTGATGGGGCACTGATGTTAAGGTGGGCTTCTGATGTAAAGTTAACTTCATCAATATGGTTGCGTGCATTGTCCAAGGCTTAGGTTTACTACTGATAAATACGTTTTTTACATTTCACACTGTTCTGTCTCTGGATTTTGCATGATTTTAAAGTATGTCGTAACTGAAAAAAGGTTGAGAGACATTGGGAAAGATTTTATAAAACTGGAGCATGCAAAATCTGGGGCAGCTCTGCTAAGAAACCAGTCATCTTCCAGGTTTTATTGTCAAAGCTCAACTGACCAAGCTGAAGTTAGAAATGGATTGGCTACCATGCACAGCTTGCACCAGATTTTGAGTGCTCCAGTTTTAGTAAATCCTCTCCATTGTTTTAGTACAAAGCTGCTACATAAGCTACAGTGTAAAAAGTTAGCAGACAATTTTTAACTTTTAAGCAAAAAGCAAACTATAGTGCCTCTCATAAAAGAGCAAAAGAAACACTTTGTTCACTCAGTTTGCTATCCTGCATCACTTCCAATTAGATGGACTTGTGTGTTTGGTCTCTGTCTTGTCACACTTTACATTTTTTGCATAAAT
>BLSH010213318.1:589663-605036 GCA_018402905.1 Glandirana rugosa | reverse complement strand
AGTACTTACTTGTGAGTTACAACACTGGCAAGCAGGGATTCGTGATCTTATTTAGTGAGACTGTGAGGGACTATTTCTTCTTTTTCGGGATGTGTCCTTCCACGACCGTTCCGCATGGATGTTGTCATGGCAACAATACAACAAGTCCGGCCCCGGCCTGGAGGAGTGATTCATCTGGCGCACAGCCTAGGTTTCCCGCTCAGCCTGAGCCCGGGCTGGCTGACTGAGGAGATAAGAAGATGGGAAGAAGAAGCAGTGAGGGCTGTGTGAGGCAACGAACGGCGGCGGTGGTGCTGGCAGAGGAGAGGAGCTCAGCTGACACCTCCCACTCCCAGCCAGCAGGATTCAGAACAGAGAGGAAGTTGGAAGGCTAAGGTATGTGTGCTTGCTTAGGGACGAACGGTCACAACATTGAGTGTTCATTCATGACATGGTAATGGCAGTAGCATGATTGACAACTGGCAGTGCCACTGCCACCCATGCTGCCAAAATGCCATATGTATTGCATGTGCATTGTATGTACACCTTGGCACTGTCTCTCTACAGGCAGCACATGATGTAATATGGCATTTTGCTAGCATGGCCACCCAGGGATCCTTCTACACACATAAGATCATTCATCATGATTTTAACCAAGTGGCTTATTACAAAGTGACTTATACTGCACATATACAATTTTGAACTTTGGTTCCTTTGTTCCCCTCCCTTGCTTGCAAGTCTTGTATGATCTCAGCATATGCTGTGGCAGATTACATATGGACTTTTATTATGTTATTCATTTATTCTCAATTAATCAATTTTTGGATGTATTTCTGATTAATTTATTTCCTTTTTTAATTGATAATTTAATCTTTCAAAATTATTTTTTTGTGAGATTTTTTTTGTGTGGTTTTCCTTTATTTCCTGAACTCTATTGCAGCACCTCCACTGATGGACACAGGCAGTAGGGGGACGGGGGAACTATTTTTAAACTGGGATGTGAACTGGAGCAGCACCTGCCGACATTACCTCTATAGTTCCAACCAGTCAATGACAGCCCCCCGGCGGAGTGATTCGCAGCTGCACTCTGCCTCTCCCTGTATTTCTGCTTTTTGTGTCTGCAGCAGGCTGCAGGGAGAGGTAGAGCTGAGCTGCCTGTGCTTACTTCAGTGTCTAGTAAGTAATGAGATTCCCAGCATCACACTACACTCCTGAATTCTCCTGGCTAAGTTATTGATTTAGGGCTCTTTTTGTCACTTGTGGTGTTCTCTGAAGGGCGATCCACGTTTGGATCACCCTTCAGAGCCTGTTCACACTAGAGCAGTGACTGTTTTTCTGCACTGGAAGAACGCCAGTCAGTGCTAGGGCACATAAAAAACAATTGTTTTCTATGTGCCTCATTCTTACTGCAATACAGCCTGGAGGTGCAGTGCAGTGAGCTGCAATAAAATGCAGACATGCTGCATTTTATCACAGCTCACAACAAGGCATCACATGTTAACGCACAACAGCACAATGCACCATGCTCCAGTTCAGTGACACTTTGTGCACTTCAAAAAGGTAAAAAAAAAAAAAAAATGATTGTGAAGCAAGAAACCATGCATCACACCGCCCCTACTGCTTGCTCACTAGCTGAAACTGCTTCCTGCACACTAAACAGCTCCAGTTTAGTGTGCAAGCAAGTGTGAATGGGCACTTAGATGGCATTGGGTAGGTAGTGAGGAGATGTTGTATTGCCTCCTGTTTTAACCACCTAAATGCCAAGCTTGGGGCGGGGCGCCAGGTAGGCTGTACGGGGGGGGCCCCATGATTTCTAACAGCGGCCCTGCATATGAAACAGCACCAGAGCACACTGAGCAGACCTTACTCAAATCAGGCTCCCTGATAAGCAGACAGCATATAAATTTACCTGTCAGCTCTCTTGTTAAGCAGAGAGAGCCAAAAACTACATACACTCACTCGTGCCCAAACTAGGAGGGCGCTACACATCCACAGTGTGAAACTGCACAGAAAGACCAACAACCTGCCCAGGTGATCAAATCATAGCAGAATCACACACAGAGACAGCATACAAGGGTGTTAATGCAGAACATACCCTGTGATGATTGCACACAGCACATTGGGAAACTGCTGCAAGCTGCCTATAGAGAAGTCCCTATATCAATAGTACTGACAGCCGATTTAATTTCTCCACTGTAATGATGCCACCGCCGTCCACATGCGCATGTTTTAGGCCTCATTCACATGGACAATGATGATGTGACAGGTGTTTGGGTGCAGGTGAACAGTCCCAAATACACAGTCTATGTTCGGGGATCTGCCTGTGGATGCTGGATGGCCTACAGCTCCAGCTCCTTGGACACTGTTCCTAAAGACCTTGCTGGGGATTGTGAGTTGTGTAAATGCCAGAAGGGAACTATGCGTCAAAGGTTGTTATATGGACTGCTGTGGTGGTGTCCTATCTATATACTGGCCACTCCCTGCTAACTCCAGAAAGCTGTTTTTGGAAGATTAGAGAGACAGAAGAGTCTACTGCAACGGCATTCAGCCGCTCAGTGCAAGCAATGTATTTATCAACGAATACAAAGTTTCCTCTGATTGGCTGAGTCAGAGATTGTGACATCATCAGCCCACCTCTCTGACTCAGCCAGTCAGAGGAAGCTTTCGATTTATGGATAGAATACACTTGCTCTGATCAGCGGGCTGCTGTAGACTCTTCTGTATTCTGGGTATGAGACGGAAAGTCTCGGCTTGCACCTGGAAGACAGTGCGGTATGCTGTATGTAGACACAGGTACATTTAGTTTACATACTTCCCAACTTTCTGAGATGGGAATGAGGGACACCTAGCAAAAGAATGTAGGTATGGGACACACCCCCCTTAAAGGAGAATTGTACACACAAAAATGATTGGTTAAACCCACAAGTGCTTTTTCACCTCTACTATTCCTTTATATTGGCTTTTGGAATGTACAAATAGAGTGGTTAAAAGATAAAAAGTGCATTTTATATGCAACTATATAGATCAGACCAAAATGAGGGACAAATGAGGAGGAAAGAGGGACAGAGGGACTTTGTGCCGAATGAGGGACAGTCCCACAAAATCAGGGACAGTTGGGAGGTATGAGTTTATACCGCACATCCAGCGGTCTCACAGGTTAGTGAGGGATATAGTACATTTGGGCCAAGCTCCCATCATATCTCACACATCCGTAGACACTGACCAGGCCGGCACTTGTTTTTGTTGTTTTATTTAGGGAAAATAACTTGAATGGGGAAAAGGGGTGACTGTGGGATGCCCCAAGAATTATGGTACATAAAATCCATATACAGTCCTGTATATGCACACTGACACTGCAGACTATCCTTCTGCAGACTGTTACTCCTCGCAACTCTCCAGCACATCACTTGCTGACCGTTTCTCCTACAGTTCTCTCTCCAGCACTGAATTTCCAGACTATCACTCAATCACTTCTCTCCAGCACTTCACTTAGTTTCCAGCTCGAAAGGAAATCTATCAAGCTTCTCTACTCTTTTCTCTTCACCGCGGCTAGCACATGGTGAGGCCTACACTGTGTCAGCAGGACCTCAGGACCACGCATCACAGGCCAGGGATCACGAGTCCCTGAATACGTAGCAAAGTACTTGAGTGCTAGCTGGGCCTTTGATGGACTGCAACCCCCAGTCCATTCCTCCTCCAGGTCCCACCGACCTGCTTTTCCTCAGTGGCACGCCTTCCCCTGACTGGCTCCCAAGGCTTCCACAGACTGTCCACTATTCCTCTTCCATCCCGCACCAGCACTTTCTCTCCCAGCTCCAGGGTCTGTCACTCACCAACACCGGTGGATCACTTTAAAGTCTCTCTCTCTCTGTAGCACCTCTGCTGTTCTCTTGTGTGACTCCAGGAATCACCTCCACTCCTGGCTGCACCAAAACCTCCAGGCCTCAAGGCCCCCCCCCCAAATGGGGGCGATCTCCTGGGAAGAGGCCTCCACAGCGCCTCGACTGCATCTCAGACTTCCACCCGACAACCCCTCCCTGGCTGACCCAGTCCCCAGTATATTAGAAGGCCTGCCCCCTGCCAATCCAGATTGGGGATTGATTAGGGCTTCCCATGACACTCCAGATGATGCCACCTCTTGTCCCACCTTCACTCTAGAGAGTTCTAGTCCTTTCCATAATAAGGTAGGAGGGTTTAATGACATGATCTGTTGGACTGCCCCAGACCTACCTGAGCCACTCCCCAAGCCCAGATCAAAACACCCAGGCCTGCACATACAGTCAGACCTGACTAAATTTTGCCTCTCCTAGCAAAACTCTGCTACAAAAACGCACCTACACTATGGGGGCGCTACATAAGGAAACACTTTCTAAATCATTGGCCAGTGGCATTGGGGCCCTATATGTTTAATTGGAGCGCTCACTCCCAACTGGAATTATTTGCAGTCTCAAAGGTTAACCATGTAAAATTGGAACACATGACCAGAGGCCTCTTACCACTCCAAATGACACATCAGTATTCTTGACAACAGTCCTGACAACTTATTGAATTTCCTCTGCAGTTACACCACACAGTCCCACTGTAACTCAGTTGCTGCCAGGCACAACATGACACTTCAAAAAATTTCTGCAAAAGGGTACCCATTTTAACAACAACACTTTAACACACATATTCTCAGATAGGTATAGCACAGTAACTTTTGTCTCACAGTTACCAACAGCACAGCCTTGAAGCAGCTCTCAAGGAACAGAAAATCTCTGAAAAAGCAGGTCTCTGGAACAACAGGTCCCTCAAACAACAAGTCTTTGAAACAGCATATCCCTATAACAGTAGAGTACAGTCTTTGCAGCCAGCACTGTACAGCAACACCTCTCAATGTCTGAGGTAGCCCTGCACACACTGTCCATCTGTACAACTTAGACAGCAAAAGTCATCTATGTGCTCTCCCCTCAGCATGGGTTCTCTCTCCCTCCTGCCCAAGTACCAGGTCTTCAGCCAACAACAGTCCTCTTCAGTGCTTGGTCCCCTGCACAATGAGCACCTCTCCCCATGTACTGTTATCTAGAAATCAAACTTATTTTATGGCACATTTTCTAGCAAACATGGTAGCCTAAAGAAATTCCTACCAAGGTGTGTTGGGAGATTGGTGCCATGATGGGCAGTATTTCTACAGGGTGGACCATTTATATGGATACACCTTAATAAAATGGGAATGGTTGGTGATATTAACTTCCTGTTTGTGGCAAATTAGTATATGTGAGGAGGGAAACTTTTCAAGATGGGTGGTGACCATGGCGGCCATTTTGAAGTCGGCCATTTTGAATCCAACTTTTGTTTTTTCAATAGGAAGAGGGTCATGTGACACATCAAACTTATTGGGAATTTCACAAGAAAAACAATGGTGTGCTTGGTTTTAACATAACTTTATTCTTTCAATGTGCTGCCCATTGTGTTGGATTGTCAATGCAACCCTCTTCTCCCACTCTTCACACACTGATAGCAACACCGCAGGAGAAATGCTAGCATAGGCTTCCAGTATCTGTAGTTTCAGGTGCTGCACATCTCGTATCTTCACAGCATATGGTTTTTTTATGGTTTTTATGGTCAGTAAAAACCAATACCGGGTGAGCTGCTCCTTCCAGGAGGTACCGCCATTCCTCCAAAGCCGACTTGATGGCCAGCAATTCCCTATCACTGACATCATAGTTCCAGCAAGATGGTGCACCACCACATTATGGGTGTTAGGTCCGAGCATTCCTAGATGAACAGTTTCCTGGAAAGTGGATTGGTCGTCGTGGGCCAGTTGAATGGCCCCCAAGTTCTCCCGATCTGACCCCCTTAGACTTTTATCTTTGGGGTCATCTGAAGGCAATTGTCTATGCTGTGAAGATACGAGATGTGCAGCACCTGAAACTACGGATACTGGAAGCCTGTGCTAGCATTGCTCCTGCGGTGTTGCTATCAGTGTGTGAAGAGTGGGAGAAGAGTGTTGCATTGACAATCCAACACAATGGGCAGCACATTGAACACATTTTATAAGTGTTCAGAAACGTGTAAATAACTCATGACTAAATAAAGTTACGTTAAAACCATTGTTTTTCTTGTGAAATTCCCAATAAGTTTGATGTGTCACATGACCCTCTTCCTATTGAAAAAATAAAAGTTGGATTCAAAATGGCCGACTTCAAAATGGCCACCATGGTCACCACCCATCTTGAAAAGTTTCCCCCCTCACATATACTAATGTGCCACAAACAGGAAGTTAATATCACCAACCATTCCCTTTTTATTAAGGTGTATCCATATAAATGGCCCACCCTGTACATCTGAGGACCTATGCACTGTAGGAATGATCTTTTCTGAACTGTTGCCCTGTGAGTCATAAGTCAATCTCTCAGGGGGGCAGAGTGATATTTTGTGTGTCTCATTTCTCTAGGCCCATGTGTACTCCCAACCAAGAGTTCTTTGTCAAATTCAAGGGTTGGCTGAGAGATTTCTTCCTCCCCTTTAATTAGTCAGACAGACGTTTCCTTCTGCTCTACAGAGCAGCTAACCACCAATGTTATGTGGTGTCTAGTTTGGCAGTGGTAAGTATCTATATGAATGGCTTATCTGTTTTGACGTGGAACTCTGATCAATACAGTTTTTTTTCAACATATCCCCCACTTCATGACCAGCTTGTGAGGGGGATGATTCTTCTCAGCAGGAGTGAGACCCCCAACCCTCATAAGGCATAGGTCCCAGGTGTCCATCATCATCTCCATATAACACCCTATCTAGTCTTTCTTTACTGGATCTACATGTAGTCAATAGAGTCAGGTAGGGTCAGCATAGTCTAAGACAAGGGCATGGGTCAAACTCCTCTTTAGCTAAAGAAAGGCTTTGTCACAGTGTGTCTTGCTCGCAGTGGTTGAACTACTCCCCTTATATTGATTTTCTTTACACTTCTTAAGCCTTCTGGCTTGACAGGTCTGGTCAGGAGTCATTGAATCATGTTCATCTCCCTCTGTCCTTAGGAGCTCGCTGAGGGGGTCAGGCTATCTTAATAAGCCCTTCCGCTAACTTCCTGTAACAGGAACCAAATTCCACAAAAGGCTTCAACTCAGTGACAATTCGGGGTTTTGGCAAAAAGGTGACAGTTTCTAGAATCTTAGATGTGGTGGCTCTCCCCATGGAGCAATAAGTGACTGATGGTTGACAGAACTGACACAAAGAAAGATTCAAGTGATTGTAAACTCTCTTTCATTTAATAATAATTAGGGTTATACTTACTTGTTCTGTGCAATGTAATTGCACAAATCACTGGGCTCTGAACGCACACTGTAGGATTTGCAGATTGGCGCACTGAAGGTGGAATAGTAGATGCACATTTTAATGGATTCATTCTTCTTTTGAACCACCACAATATTAGAAACGTCAAGAATTCTAGACTCCTGGTTGATCCAAGTCCTCTTCCGCTCTGCCAGCTGTTTCTTCAGGTCCTCAAAGTTTCCTCATGTAATCTGCCGGGGGCTCTCTCTAAATGGTTTATCCTCTTGCAAGTGGATACAATGTTGGGTGCTTTTGGCATACCTCACATCATAATCATTCATAAAGAACAGTTGTTGCCACTTCAGGAGTAAGGCTTATATCCTGTCTTTCCGTTCATGCAAGATCTGAGTATTTGTTGGGTAGAACTGTTTGACCAGAATTTCCCCTTCAGCTCCACCCACCATAACAGATATTGAGATGGGGTTGGTTGGATTCACCTGGACCCATTACATCACAAAGGAGTCAGTGATATTGCGGTGACTGACTGAGATTCTCCTTCAACCTGTTGCAATGCTCTAGTTGAGACTACTTCCGGAATCATCTCTACTCCAGAGTTCTTCTTTCCCTTCAGATCAGATTCCAGGACAATTTAGGGGCCTGGCTGTTCCCAGCTCAATTTGACTGAAGCCTGGAGACAAGTCACAAAACCCAGCATTGGTACACTGACATCAGCATGGGGTGCACATCCTCCAATGCAGAGTCACTCTCTGAGATGGGGCTTATAAGTTGTTTTACCATGTCTGTATCTGTCCCCACAATTCAGGAACTCTTTTTGAACCCAGTAGGGTTGATGACACACAATAGCACGCATATTGAAGATCCCTGGTTGTCCAAGGATTGAGGGATCAAATGCCAGCTTAACTGGAAGATACATTTCACATGGGAACTTCTCAGCTCCAATACCCGCATCTCTAAATCAGGTGTTTATCATAAAAGTCTCTGTATATCAAAGTCTCTTGTACACTCTAGAGAGCTTTTATATAGATGCTTTACCCTGGACAGGAGTCAAGGGGGAAGAGCCTACCAGCTTATTGATAAGCTTGCCTGAGGAATGTGATGTCTAAGTTTGAGCCCCCAACTTAGTTTAATGTACTTGAGCCTTCAGGAGATCTATCTCAGAGTTTACATGTACTAGTCACTGGAACTGCAGTAGTTACCTCTGGCCCCAGACTCTTCCATTTGTCCTCCAACATGGCTTCCTCTTCCAGTACAATGTTATCATCTCAAGGTACCTCAGGTTCCCACCGCCTTCTTACGTCTTTACCTGGAGAATAATGGGGTCTGGGGGCTGAGCACCATTCAAGACCTGCTGCACCCAAACTTTGCCAACCATGTTGAGGTCTATGCCGTTCTTTAGTAGCTGATTGGATCCTGTTAGGGTGTGTCATGTAGTCAGACAACTTCTTCTCTGTCCTCTGATAAGTATGTTCAAACTGGTACACAATGTCTGAAAGCCTTTTCTGTCTGACCAAACAAGTCCTGCAAAATATTTAGGTAGTCATAGTTGGTGCAGTGTTGCTGACTGAGCTTTAAATTCCGTATGGCCTCTAAAGTGGGTTCCTTTAAAGTGGAGCTCCACCCAAAAGGGGAAGTTCCACTTGTTTGCACCCTCCCCCTCTCCACTGCCACATTTGGCACTTTTTTAAGGGGAGGGGGGAAGGGGGAGCAAGTACCTGGTTTTGGCAGATACCCACTCCAACTTTTGGCTCAGATTGCCCAGCACGTTCTGCTCCCCGCTTTCTTCCACAGTCTTCTGGGACATATCCAAGGTCCCTTAAGACTATGGGACCATTCACAAGGCCCATGCGCAGTAGGAAACAGGCTGTGAAGCCACAATGCTTCACTTTCTGTTTCCATTACTAGCGATGCCGGCGACTGCACTCAAAGTCAATTGAAGAATCAGCTTGGGTAAGGACACCGCGGGATCCCTGGAAAGATAAGTGTCCTTATATTAAAAGTCAGCAGCTACAGTATTTGTATTTGCTGACTTTTAATTTTTTTCTGAAGGAACCTGGAGCCTGGAGCTCCTCTTTGAGCTTTCTGTATTCCTTTGCTTGTTCTGGGTCTCAAGGAACTCCACCCATCCAATGTCTGCATAGTAGACACAGGCTGGTTTCCTTAAAATATTCTCATTCTCTGGTAACCACAACCAGTTTAGGAAGGGCTGTTTTTATGGCATTTCTTCACCAGGGGAAGTTTGCGGCAATGACAACACCCACACCCCCCTCCACGCTGTCACTTACCTGTGGATGGAGGTACGGGGAGCAGCCAGGAATGGCGGCCAGAGGTGTGGCCCAGAGGTCCAGGGAGCGACGGCATGGAGGTCTGGAGAGCAGCAGCATGGAGGTCCGGGGAGCGGCGGCATGGAGGTCCGGGGAGCAGCGGCCCGCAGGTGTGGTGGCCCAGAGGTGTGGGGAGCAGTGGCTCTGGTGTCCGCTCCTCCATCTCCTACTGTTCTCTTCCTGTTCCTGAATGCCAGGCATCCAATAGGATCACCTGATGCTTAGGCCAATCGGGAAACCGGTCTCACAGACCTGGCTCCTGATTGGAGGGTAAGAGCGGTAGGGTGAAAATAGCGAAAATTAATTTGCTATGGTCACACAATTGGGTGGGATCAGGGCGCACTCTCTGCGCCTCGAGCCTACCCTATTTTGAATTCTATTAGAGTCTTGGTTAAACTGGTTATGAATATCAGTTTTTAAATCAAACATGTATGCTTTGATGAAGGCTTCATAGCTGAAACGTGTCAGTATATATCCTGTACCCGTGTACCCACGTAACAAATAAAGTACTTTTATTCAATAGTATCCGAGTTGCCAGCCTTCCTGATTCAAGAATTGTATCTGTGGGGCCTGGACACCCTGGCTAGAGCACTGGATCACAATTCATGGACTTTTATATTAGCAGTGGAGTTGGGGTAGCTAATTTTTTTTCTCTAATCAGGTGCTTCAAAAAAACACTCCCTCCCGCCCCCGACATAGGAATCCATGTGTCCGTGTCCTGAAAGGGGCCAAGTGCATGGATAGGTGGGAAGCGGCAGGGATGGGGGAGGCGGCACCCATGAGCCCTTAATTCACAGGCTGCCATTGCATTTAGCCACAAATTCGCCCAGGGCTGAGATGAACTTAGGCCTTTCTGTCAATGTTGAGTATACCCTCAGTTAGACTAGATGGCCTTGAATGTCACTGGTCGACTGGAAGCTACATACTTGGAAACAGACTGGGGGGCCTCTCCACCACTCCAAAAAGGTGTAAATTCAGGAGGTAGTCTAATCCAATATTTTGTGTCCAGCCTGAACACTCGGTTATCAGGTGCCAAGACCACCACTGCCTGATGAATTTGTTCTTTCTCCCTGGAGGACCCAGGAATGCCTTTGACTACACTCAACTGCAATTGGCCACATTGCTCACTTGGTGGTGGTGAAAGTCCATCTTGATTCCCTAGCTTGTTGATGCTGTCATCATTTTGCTTACGAATCAGAAGATATTTGAAACAAGTCCCCACTTGTTAAGCTACCATTGACCTGATTGATTTGGTTCTTCTGCTTTCATAGGTAATGTCCTTATGGGGCAGTACCTGAACTCACCGACAATATACTGTATTATAAATTGTGTTAAACACAGATATGTAATGAACACAACTCACAGAAGCAACCGCACTGTAAATCAGCACAATTATGAAGAGCTGTAGCATTGCTGAGAGATCCCAACTTATATCAGAGAGCCCCACTCTAAACCACAAGCCAGTGGATTCTGAACACTGTTAGCCAGCACTGGCACCTGGTATCTTTGGTTGGAGTACTTCTTGTGTTGGAGACACAACTCAAAATGAAAGGAAATCTTCCCAAAGTAAGGTTAATTAAAATAGTTGTTATTTGAATATTTGCATCCATTTGATCTTTTATCCTCACTTCCCGCTTTAGTGACAAAAACTCTGAAATGTTGGGTTCATCTTGACTTTCTGTCTGCCAATCTTGCCTGCTGGGATAGTGGATCTAACCCTTCCTTACTGCAGTCAAAACTAAAAAAGTCTTGTCTTTAAATACACTTTAATTCTAGCTAAATACATACACAGAATAACTTAAACAAGTCACCCTCTATTGAGGGTATTAGGATTCATTTAGCAAATCAGCATTTTCTTCAGCCCCTCCAAGCATACAATTTTACAATTCATCCATGCACATAGCTTTAAATTTAGCTTGTTAGTTCATTCTTATTCATTTTTCAACTACAGTACTACTGCCCATTTTTACATGACTGACTGGCTGACTTGTTCACTGTATATCTACTTGGCATAACGCGTGTTTAGCAGTGAACCACATTGGGGATCATTTAAAAAAATGCAGAGTAATCATAGCAATCAGACTCCAGCTATCATTTGATTAGTGAAGATTAGATAGTGAAATTCATCGCCCTACCATCATAATTACAGAGATATAAAATTATGTACCTTTGTGAATACACAGTTCAATATATTTAGTCTTTTCTTTATCATCTTATCTTATCATTTTATGGCAATGACAGAGATGATGACACTCCTGAGAATTGGCATTTAATCTGGAAATTAACTGGCAACTGGTTCTAGAGAATGAATGAAGTGTCTTAGTCATAATAGCTGTTCTATTGTTTGAATGGCTCGCGAGTGTATATAAGGGTCTGCAAAGAATTCCACATTCACTAACTGGCCAGAGGATTATCTCTCTGTCTGCGAAGCAGTTCCTAAATCTTCACTCACAAGACCCTGATACCCTACTTTCTTGTAAGTACTGACTTTTATTTATGTAATGCCTGCTTAACAATAGTTGATAAAACAAAGACATGATACAAGCATTGTGTTGTATACACAAAAATCAATAATACATTATTGTTTGGAGCAGGCATGGGGATTGTTACAAATGCAGATATTAGGGTATTGATTTACAGTCCATATACTGGCATATGGACGGTCCAATGAGACAGCAGGTAGTCATAGGGAACCCTACAGAATAATAATATAGTCATAGAATGGAAATAGACATCAAATAGGACCACATGAAATTATGATTCTAAAGTTATCTACTTGAACTTTTAAAGATACTAAAAAATGTGTTTGAAAATACATTATATATATTTATAATATCAATTAGTATACTTTTTAGAAAACAGAACGGTAACCATTAGGATAGTAACAATTACAAAGGTGCAATTATTTATATACACATAACAGTACTAATTCAATAAATGAATAAGACGATTAAGATTTTAAAAGCATTACAACCTTCAATGCAACTGCAGTGAAGATGTTTCTAATTTACAATTGTTAAAAAAGGAGAAAAAAAGATATATATATATATATATATATATATATATATTATATTGTATTAATATTGAATATTAAGGATGATAATGGAGAAGGGATCTTCACTGTTTCTTATTACTGTTGTTTATGTTTTGCTATACAACTGTATGTACTTTCCCTTAGAATTGGTTTATGTATGTGTATTATCTGTGTAATTAATTCTTTTAGGGTCATTTACACTGTTATCGCAAATTATATTATGTTATAAAAGTCCTTAATAACAATCATCTCAAGTTGAACAGTGTTCAATAATTTTGTGAAACGTTTCAGTAAGACCATGGAATAAAACAGATAGATAGATAGATAGATAGATAGATAGATAGATAGATAGATAGATAGATAAGATAAGATAAGATAAGATAGTTATATTTAAAAAATAGAGGCCATTTTGAATAATGAGGACTGCCATTGGTACATTGTTTTTAAAATATATCTAAACCCAAGAAAACAATGTAATATACTGCAACTTACCAGTCCTTAGATGTGGTGTCTACAACGGTTTTCATTTTTCAAGGAGCACATACAGAAAATATTTGATGAACTTGCCAGAAATACAGTGCTCTTATCACTTCCTGTGACCTGAACTGAAAGCACAAAGAATGTTCTATTCCTTCAGTAAAAAACTACTCCCCCAACCCCCATGTAATAGAGATGAGTAGAGGAAGACATGTTTAAAGTCCATCCAGGGTGAGAATCACGGTTCCGTACAATGAATGAGCATAGCTACCCAGAGACAGGAGGTATGTTTCTCACAGAATTACCAAGTGTAAATAAAGAGACAAATCCTGAAAAAAAAGAAAGAAAATGAATGTTGCCACCTCATCTAAGGACAGGTAAGCTGCAATATAATACATTTTTACTTTTTTGTTTAAGAGCTGTACAGTTGTCATCCTAATTTTTCCTTTACTATAAAGTGAGTAACTGACTGAAAAACAGAATGCAGCTAGTGAAGTTATAACTGCAGTACTTTCCATTAAATGAATAAACCAATCCTAGTGTACTCTTGGGTTAAAGCTAAACTCTGGCCAGAAAGTTTAAGGCGGCTTTAGGAACAACATGCTTTACCTTCAACAAATATGGTCTTCTTTTATAATACAATGCTGAAGCCACTGCGTAATAAGGGCTCAACATTTCTTATTTTCTGCCTGTAAGACCAGTGGATGTTGTGCCCGCTTCTTCCATGGGCCACTGGTTGCATAGCATCCCCTGCCAAGTACCTGTATGAGGAGCCAAAGAGGATGAGGTGGCCTCTTGCTTAATTCCTATCCAAACACCATAAGTGTTAAGAGCCTGCAAGGGTGATGGAAGGGCACAAGTGTCTGGGTGCCAGAACTGGTGAGTGGAACTGAAGGCGCTGGTATCAGATGTGCAGGAACACAGCTGGTAATGAACAGAAGAAATGGCAAGTTCAAATTTGAGGGAAGTCAGGTCACTGGTCAGGGTTGGTAGCAGATGAACAGTAAAACACAAAATCGTAGGCAGAAACAATGTCAGGAACAAGCAGAAGTTGGCAATGTGCAGGCAGTGTAGTACGAGGTTAATAGGCAGAATTGTGGTCAGGCCGAGGTACGTAATTGAAGCCAACAGCAATCATAAGCAGACAGAGGATATCCAAATGCAGGTAAGGTGAAAGATGGGTCAGCAACAAAAGCCAGGCCCAAGTTCAGAATCAGGAATCACAGAGGTATACAGACAAAGACCATTCAGCAATGAGTCAATACAGAACTTAAGTTTTAATAGCTTGCTTGACACCAGTGTTTGAGGTAGACATGCATGCATGCTGCTGCATATTCTGTGATGCACGTGTGATAATTAGGCTTCTACACACAGAAACATGTATGCTTATGCACTTGTGCTTAAGTCTGATGACTGACACAATATTCCTGACATCCCCTCTGTAGTTCTTGTCTTACCAGGGCAACTTAAATACATCACAGCTGGCTGGAGGTCCTGGGCATATCAGATTCCTGCTTTGTCCTGCCCACCATGACATAATGGTAGATGATTTATAGGCCAGAAGAATCTGGTCTGTCATACTTATCCACACCCATAATCCCACCCACATTAGAGTTAATTGACAGCTACAATTCTCATTTCATGTTGGAAATTGTAGTTTGTTCCAACGGCACCAATGTATTCATGTCAATTTTTTAAAGAAAGGGATTTGAATTAAAAATAAGTTTGAAACAACAGAAAACACCACAAATATTTTACTACAAAGGCAGCAAGAAACACAGGGGGACATTTACTGAAATTGGAACACACAGATTCTGGCACAGCTGTGCATTGAAATCAATCAGTTCTTCTAGGTTTATTTGTCAAAGCTTAACTCAGTGGTTCTCAACTCCTGTCCTCAGGACCCACCAACAGGCCAATCAAATCACGTAATATCTCCCCTAAATGATTTTGACCTCGTTCGTCTGAGACCACGTCGACACGTACCATTGGTTAGTCGGAGATTGAAGTTTAACAAGTCAATTCGGTCACCAAGAGTTGAGGACAGGAACCCTGGGTGATTGTCCGGTCCAAACGTCCTATTGACTTTACGTAGTGTCCACTATATTAAACGAAGAGTCACTAACGTCATAAGATCAAACGTAGAGGGGTTCCATTATGAATTTTAGACCGGACAACCACCCAGGACTCCTGTCCTCAACTCTTGGTGACTCAATTCGAAACTGTTTATTTGGATCTTCTTGACTAACTAAAGTTACGTGTCGACACGGTCTTAGACACACAAGGTTAA
>BLSH010213318.1:503628-514376 GCA_018402905.1 Glandirana rugosa | reverse complement strand
GTTACTTGAGGTGTTTCTGTCCCTCCCCTCTCTGGAGACACAGGGCACTACAGGAAACTTTCTTTACCTAAATGTCCATTCATACATATTTTTTTAGATAAAAGAAAGAACCTGTAGTACCCTGTGTCTCGTCCGATATATAAGATATATATGACCCTGCAGGGTCTCGTTACGAACTCCCCTCCCTATGTGTTAAAGTTAATTTGGTGTCGGGAATTATACGACAGCGGTTTTTCGTCTTAGGAGGCGACAAGATTGGAGGTGGACTGTCTTAGAACACTTACATACATGACTCCTGGTACATCGCCGGAGCATTAGACACGGTGGCTACAGACCACCGTCTTAGGGTCCTCAGGTTAGAACAGCGGAGGATTCTGCTTTTTGGCGACAGCATATTAAGGGCTGTGGTTTAATTGAAATTGTGTATCCCTCCCCTCAAGCATTGCTCTGGGACGTCCCAGTATATATAGAATATATAGCCTGCTCTGTGTCCCATGATGTCCAAGAAAGAAAATAGATTTTTTTATACATACTTACCTGTAAATCCATTTCTTTCAAAGGACATCACGGGACACAGAGGTCTCTCCCCTCCCTGTCTTTGTGGAGTTCATTGCTTGCTACAAAACTGAAGTGCTCCCAGTGTGGGAGGGGTTATATAGGAGGGGGAACTTCCTGTTTGTTTTTTTATTTGATTACCAGTGTCCATTCACCTATAGGTGGCATATAACCCAGTATGTATAGAATATATAGCCTGTTCTGTGTCCCATGATGTCCTTCGAAAGAAATGGATTTTACAGGTAAGTATGTATAAAAAAATCTAATTTTTGTGAGATATGTGTATAATATATGCTTACAAATGTTTTGAATATAACTTATATTTTAAACTGAATGAGCTATATACAGTATCTCACAAAAGTGAGTACACACTGTGACGACATCACGGAGCTGGTGGATGTTGGAGATCTTGCGTTCCTCCACCTTCCACTTGAGGATGCCCCACAAATGCTCAATAGGGTTTAGGTCTGGAGACATGCTTGGCCAGTACCTTTGCCTTCAGTTTCTTTAGCAAGGCAGTGGTCATCTTGGAGGTGTGTTTGGGGTCATTATCATGTTGGAATACTGCCATGTGGCCCAGTCTCTGAAGGGAGGGGATCATGCTCTGCTTCAGTATGTCACAGTACATGTTGGCATTTATGGTTCCCTCAATGAAATGTATCTCCCCATGCTGTTGTGTTTCACTGGGAACATGCTGTGAACAAGGCTAGCAAGTCGAAACGCGTCTGTGTGTTCCCTCACCTGTGGTGTGGAATAAATTATACTGAAGACTGCATTTCCAGTGTACCGACTTTTCATTGCTTTCCCTTTATGTTCATTGGATGTTTGGAGACACATCCTGAGCCTGAGCACCTGGAACAGGTGATGTGCAATCTTTAAACCTGGACATTTATCTCCTGCTAGTTTAGAGCTCTGTTTGCCTTTATGTAGAGCAACAATTCTTTTTTTCAGATCCTCAGAGAGTTCTTTTTCCATGAGGTGCCATGTTGAACTTCCTGTGTCCAGTATGAAAGAGTGAGAGAGATTACACAAAATTTAACACACCTGCTCCCTATTTACACCTGAGACCTTGTAACACTAACGAGTCACATGACACTGGGGAGGGAAAATGGCTAATTGGGCCCAATTTGGACATTTTCACTTAGGGGTCTACTCGCTTTTGTTGCCAGCGGTTTAGACATTAATGGCTGTGTGTTGAGTTATTTTGAGGGGACGGCAAATTTACACTGTTATACAAGCTGTACACTCACTACTTTACATTATAGTAAAGTGTAATTTCTTCATTGTTGTCACATGAAAACGTATAATAAAATATTTACAAAAATGTGAGGGGTGTACTCACTTTTGTGAGATACTGTAGCATTACCCCCATAGGGGCCGCTGGTAATAGCTGTTTTTCCTTATGTAGCACCCTTGTCCTAAACAGGGCTGCTAGTAAATTTAGCTGTGTTAGGTGGTAGCCAGCCTGGCTAATTTGTATTTTATTGATCAAATGGGTTTCTCCTAAGCCCTCTTGTTAAAGAGGAAGTAAACCAAGATGGGGTTTACTTCCTCTACATACCCCTGTAAAGTAGAAGCATAATGGGCTACTATGCATCGCATAGTAGCCTATTATGTGCCACTTACCTGCAAAGGAAGCCAGCGACGTCCAGCGCTGTCCCCTGTGCTGGTGGCGTCGATCTTCTGTCCCTCTTCCTTCTGGGGCTGCGACATCCAGCTCTGTGACTGGCCGGAGTCGCGTGACGTCACCAGTCACAGCACGGTCACAGTGGAGAAACAGCACGGAGGCCGTTTCTTCACTGCGCATGTGTCGAAATGACATCAGCACATGCAGAACACTGCATATCTCCTGAACCGTACAGGTTTGGAAGATATGCAGGGCACCTACAGGTAAGCCTTATTATAGGCTTACCTGTAGGCTAAAGTGGTTGTCACAGGTTGACAACCACTTTAACTGTGATTTCTGCCTTTTGTCAATAGGTGGCACTGTTACCTTTGGCATCAGTGTGATGAATTACAGTGGCTTCAGGTTATGAGTGTATATATTTCTATACTACTCTCAGCCAATCAGCAGGAGTTTCTTTGCCACTGAGGATGCTGGGAGAGTGTATTTATTTGGAGAAGGTCAGATGATCTGGGTTCTTTTCCACCTGGACTGTGGTCTGGGTGGGTGCGTGAGGAGCAGCAGTTGCAGTGTAGGCCTGAAACCTGAGGCCTAACCTAAAGGGGCTCGGCCTGAAGGAAGCCTGATTGATGCCTGGAAGCATGAGAGAGGAAGTTGCCAGAGGGTCAACACCTCTTGTTGCCGGTGGCATGTTGAGAGGGATGGAGTTCTGAAGGAGTACCAGGGGAGACTTTTCATAAGCCAGGGACTATGAAATGGCTGGGAAAGCTTCAGAAGAGAACTCATCCGTGGAACTACAGTGGGATACCGTGAGTAAAGTTGTTGTTACAGGAGACAGCTGTTGTTATGGAATACAGATTACTAAATTCAGCTTTAAGCTTTAAATTCAGCCTTAATCTGTATTGCTGTCTGCCTGGTTCTACTACTTGTCTGAGAAGTCTGCCAATTTACTATTGCATTTGCCTAAGGGTGTCCTGTGCCCTAGCCCTCTCTCCTGCATTTTCCTGTTAAGAGAAATAAACTTTTCTTTGTTCAGTTTTGACTGGTGCCCGTCTTTCGACCTTGCACAACACCTACCATGCCTAGTAACCTGCATCCTGAGGAGGAAAGTCAGCCCTTCCTGACTCCCTCCCTGGTCACCAGCAGGCCTCTGGAGGTCAGGGAGAGCGCTACACCTTGTAGTACAGAAGCTGCCCACCACCACATGTACCGGTCCATACACTCCGGCTCCAATAATTCAGCACACCTTCCAGCTTCCTCCAGACATAGACTAGGCAGCCAATCCTTCTCCAGATCCAATCCCTATGGTGAAGTCCCATAGCCAGCTCCTCAAGAAGATCACTCCAGGCTATCGGCCCTGACACTGCTGAGGCCTCTAGAACAGCTACACAGACCAAAGACTACCCAAGGCTTGAAACCCTCCTAGGAAGAGAGAATAATCTTTCCAGGGCTTTAGACTATTCATCACCTCCTCAGCCACCTTCTGGACTCTCCTCTCCGGGGATTGGCCAGGACATGGTAAATATTCAGGCTGGTCAACTGAATCTCCCTCCCTATGTTCTGGAAGCTTCTATCAGAGACAAGGGGAAGCAATCAAACACCCAGCTTGTGAAACCCTGAACAGACTAGAACAAACAATCACTGTTCCCTTGACTACAGAAGAAACCAAAAAACTAAATTTGCCTAGCATCCTAGGAGAGTGCTACATCTGTTTTAAAAGTTAAGGGTTCACATATACTTTAAGGGGATATGATTGCAATATACAGACCTTTCTTTTTTTTTTTCTTTAATCATTAATTAATTAAGAATTTTTATTGAATTTTCATGCAAATAACAGAAATTTTAAAGGCAGTTGGTTCTGGTATGTAACAATCAGGTACAGTAGTTAAGCAATAACACACAAATCTCAATAAGGTGACAATATACAGACCTTTCAATGGTTATGTTAGGATTGGGAGAAAACTGTTCAATCTAAAGTCCCTAAAGAAGACACCCAGACACACAAGGAAGTTGGATGAGAAGTAGCTCAGTCTTAAACTGTGTAAGGGGTTCTTTACTGTTAGAGCGATAAAGATGTGAAACTCCCCTCCACAGTTAGTGGTGTCAGCAGGGAATGTTGTTAAATTCAAAAAACTTTTAGATGTGTTTCTCAGCAAACACAATATACAGGGATATGGGAATTTGTAGCAATAATAACACACACACACATGAGGTGATGAGATATCATCTTTTGTAATTGTGGGTATTGGTATTTAGGCGTTTGTGTACCTTTTTCATCTTAACCACTTGAGCTATATCAATAAATGGTTAAATACACACACACACACACACACACATATAAGTACAACTGGATAGACCTGTGTCTTTATTCAACCTTACCAACTCTGTAGCTATATATGGAATTTTTTGGCAGATAAGACACACGTATTTATGTTAAGAGTGTGTGTATTTAGCTGGTTGCCTGGAGCTAAGCTTCTATCACAGAGTAATATATGAAGCATAATATTTCAATTATCCTTTGATATTAAAAATGTCTTTTTACCATTATAATTAACATCACATTCATTAATCACCAACTGTATTTACATAAAAAAAAACATGATTTATCTATGAAAAATATGAAGAATGTGCTCCAGATACCTTTGAGGCTCTGTAAAATCATAATGGAATTTTACTAATTAGATGTATTAAAAAGTAAAAAATGTATGGAACACAATGTAATTAGATCATTAATTACACATTAACATAACATGACCTGCAGTATGTGACATAAGTAACTTTTTATTTGAATATAACTTTAGGTTTGCAAAGCCTTATAGGCAACAATATATATAACGTGTGATATAAAATACTATGAGGGAATATGAATGTAGGACAGCCTTGGAGAGCTTAAAAGAGAAGTAAAGGGTTTTTTTTCTCCTAATATACTAACCTAGGTGGATGCAGCATCGGTTCGATGCTGCATCTGTCCCCCGACGCTTCTACAATGATGTAGCGCTGCCCCCTTGAGGGTTGCTTAGAAATTCATTTCCCTCTTGGCCTTTCCCATTCTAAGAGTCCTCCACCACCCGTGACACTCTGGGTTCACTCATATTACATATTACCTTTGTAGTAATGGAGACCACACCAAAGTTTAAGTTTAAAGTATTTACTTAACTCTTGCTTTATATGAAAAGGTGACTTATGAATAGTAAAAGGTCACAATGTAGGGAAAAACAATTAACAGGGTTTGCTCACAAAGTTTCACACAAAAATGACCTTGATTAGTTTAATGAATAGGTGGGGCAGCTACTAAACAGTATTAATCACTTCCTGCTACTCACCAGTAATTGTAATAGTTACCACAATGGAATTCTTCCAATTGAATTTAATCAATTACCCATTGGATCACTTGTGAGTGATATAGTTAGGTATGTTTCAAAGTGAATTGGTTAGAAATGATGATGTTTTCTATAGAACTAGGCGCACCCAAGGTGAATTGATACCACTCAATGAAATACAGATGAAATGGTACCACTAAGTGAAATGCAGACAAACAATACCATTCAATATAATGCAAATAAACAATACTATTCAATATAATGCCACTATGTTAGAAAATAACAATTCTCTATCTAAATCCTCCTGCTCTAATTCTGAGAGTTCTTAGGGGACGCAGCAACACCAATTAAACAGCCCTGGGAATAATTAAGTGGAGGAGAAGTTTTAAATTCTTGTGGTTGTAGCAATCCTGTATTGCAAAGTTCAGTAGATCTTCTGCCGGCTATTAGTGATTGGAAGTCAGGTACCTGAAAACACTGTGTCACTGAATCAAAAACCTTCTCAACGATCTCTGGCTCTTTGAAAGTGAACTGATAACTAACAGCAATCCAGTACTGTATATCTAGTAACCATAATCCAGGATGCAGTTATGATGCTCTTTAGAGACTTGAAAAGACAATGTAAGTACTCTTATAGGTGGGCCTAGGCCCACTCACAAAACCAAAAGGGTGACTGCAGATAAACGGTCCAACTGTTCAGATGATGATGATGGTGCTGGAACCGCTGGTACACCCTCGCTCTTTGTTCCTGATAAAAACTGCCTCCACTGTACTCCTTAAAGCTCTCCTTGATCGATCAAACAGCTGTTACTGTGACTGCTGGGACTCTGGAACAGATTCAGATGAGAATAGGCTGGTTCCGCCGATCACCCTCCAGAGCGCTGTAGCACCGCAGCTCACTGGGTCACTCGCGGTAATTTCAGCCTGCTGGAATCACTGCATGTAGGCCGCAGGTCATAATCCTTCTCTGAAGGCACACGGCGTCCACTGCTGATCACACCATCCAAAGAGGCAGCTCCAAACTCCTCCCCTCTCTTAAATAATTTCTCCCACAAAGCACTGTTTTTCCCAGGAACCTTCACTGCAGCACAGCCCGCTGGGAAATGGAATCCTTCCTCATTAGTGTCTATAGATTGTTGCCATCTTGTCACACTACAAATCCCACAAAGCATCACTCTCCACGGCCAGGTCCTGTTCAGCAGGTTAACACTAGAGGGAATCCTCCATAATAGTTCAAGTGCACAATTGTCTCTATGCCACAGGAACATTTCTAGACTCCTGGCTACACTGAGAACCGAGCGATCGGACACCGCCATGGCTCAGTTCTCAGAGCTCCCCAAGCAAAGAGCTGCAGACTGTAAATCAGCAGCTCTCCGCTCTTCTCCTTCCTCGCTCACTGAAGCGCTGAGCTATGGAGTGGTGGAGCGGGCTGTCTGAGGCTTTCAGTGGCTCGCTGAGAGGCGCCTGGCGGATCCAGACTCCATGGTCGGAATGACACGGTGCCAGCATGGACACCCATGACGTCATCAGAGAGCGGACTTCAGCCCGCTCTCTGCTGAAAACGGGTCACAGAGTGCAAAATAATTGCACTCCTGTGATCCTTAGGAGAAGTACAGCCAAACAAGCTTTGGCTGGACTTCTCCTTTAGCATCAGCAAGGAGCGCAGTGGAACCTAGAATAAAAATGAATGATGGTGCATAGTTCTGGCAAGGCAGCCATCATATTTTAATTTGTACATCTAATTCGAGTTTGGACGTGCATACAATTTGTTTTGACTACACAGTTGATCCACTGGGTTATTTCACATTAAAAATGCCAATGTTAACTTGTGTTTTGTCAATGCTATGGCACTTGAGGTGTTGATTAGCTACCAACCCTTTTTCATGAGCCCCTTCAGAAAGGATAATTTGCATGTAAATCAGGAATAGCCCTGTTTAGCTCAAGGACACATTTGCTTGCATTCCTAAACAGGGCTGCTGTTAGAAATCATGGGGCCCCATACAGTCTACTTGACAGCACCCGTTACTCTTGCCAGGGGTGGGAGGTGTGTTAGGGATGTGCTATTCACATGCACCCGTCATTCCAGCTGCAAGAATCCACTGATCCTTGCCAGGAGACCTTAAAGCAACACTATGCTCAGGTGTGAATGGGCTATATCATTAAGTACAATGCAAATCCTGGTGTTGGGTGCTGAAGCACTTTTAGGTCACTTTCACACTGCCACACTGTGGTTTCCTCATGTGGTTTACGTACGGATTACCTGCGCTTTCCCATAGACTTCTATTAGATCAGGTGCTTTTGGTCCGTTTTCAAAAAACACATAAAAAAACCCTGATCTAACAGAAGTCTATGGGAAGCCATGGGTACACGGTGCTGCACCTGCGCTGTGGGAAAACTGCAGTAGAGCAGTGTGAAAGGGGCCTTAGTGAGGCTTACAGCCTAGCTTCAAAAGACCTGAAATTATCCTTTGCAGCTGGGTTGCACTTTGCTGTAAGAGTTACCGGTAATTGTTTGTTCAGCCTAAAAAAAAGAGTAAACGTGATTTTACTTAACTGATCTTCTGCTGCCCCAATCTCCAGTGGTGGACTGTTTCTTAGTGTCATCAAGTCCAATGCAGGGCTATAGACCTTGGGGAGAAGACACTGCAGTGATTGGTCTAGCAGTGCAGAACAATGGAGGATCAGTGCTGCAATGGATCATTTTCAGGTTTTCCCAGAGTTGGGCTTTAGATAAAAACATTTCAAAACACTCAGGTGTTGTTTATAAAATTCAAGTCTTACATATCCCAGGGGTGATCTGCAGCAGTGACTCTGATCATATAAAAAAAAAGGGACTGATATGTGTGTGTAGACCAGCAGAGCCCAGCCAACACTTAGCCCAGCCAGTTCTATCCCTCCAGCAGAGGATGCTAAAGAAACACTCAGCCTGGGCTGCAGAAGAAGGGGCACATCATTATGGAGCCTAGTAATTTTAAATCATGGTGAAGAAGAGTTCCAGGCATCCAGAGCAGTGCCAGCCTGAGCCACACAAACCCCCACAAGTGCAGGCAGTGGAAAGGAAGATACCTACCTCAAACATGAGCCCAATTATTATGCAGGTTATGAAAAAGCCAGTCCACTGAACCTAACCTGCCCATTCTCCCCAGAAGAGTCCCACCTTCTTCAGGACTACTCTGCTCACTTAACCTGCCAATGTCCCCTTTCTCTGACTTCTGAACCCACTGATGGTGGTGACACTGCTGGATCTGTCATAACAGTCCTGTCAATCTTTGATAGTGGATGCCACACCACACCCTCTCTCATCTCATGAAAGCACTGAGCCCAGGGATACAGCCTGACCTCACCTCAGCACTTACTTACTGGAGCAGAAAGGAAGTGATCTCAGTCTGCCTGGGACTGAGGCTTTTGGCCAGGACTTTCATTTTAGTATCGGCAACCCAATAACCCTCTAGCAACCCCAGGCTAACTGACTGTACTGTTACACTAAGCATTACAAATATTACCACACACTCTCTTTCTCTCTCAGGGGGCCCTCTATATCTCTTCTGTGACTCCCAGGCTAGGTCCATAGGTACTCTGTGCTGCAGATCCAGTTCCAGAATGCAGGGAGCTGGCTGCTAGTGAAGGGTACAAACACACCACCCCTTCACTACCAGATTAACCGTCACCCTACGTCAAGTCACAAATTCCCTGGCTGGTTGGTTGCATTAAACTATGATACTTATATGGTTGTCCCTAGCAACAACTATGTGGCCTAAACTAGATAGCAAACTACCTGCTAAAATAAAGTGTACTGTATCTACACTAACCTAAGCCCCTTTGTTATAAGCCCTGTATATTGGATATGCCATTCAATACACCACTTAAGAAGAGACTTCAGACCAGGCATTAGGCTGGCTTCACACTATTGCGAATTGGATGCAGATTTCCCCGCATCCAATTCACATGACAGGAGAGTGTGACCAGCTCTCAATGGATCCGGTTCACACATCTCCGGCACAGCAGGAAAATCCTGTGCGTCTTTGGCTCCGTTATAGGTCTGAATTCAGACAAAAATTTAGACCCAATTCGGACATGAAATGGTGAACGGGGACGCACTGGATCCCTGCTGTGCCCCGTGGCCACACATAGTGTGAACCCAGCCTTAAACAGTTAATGATATCTTTATTGAAGAGAGGCATCACACAGAAACAGTTTTTATCAAGCAGCTTCTTACTTTAATTCTTGTACAAAGTGCTTTATTACTCATAGGGTAATTATACCTGTAGTGGTAGCACAGTGTCCAATGTTTGGCAAAGATCCTCAAAAGGCTATTAGTCCATCCTTGGTAGTTAAGAGTCCTCAAGCTTCCAGTCCCTCATGGAGCCATGAGGGCACGCCCCCCCCCAGCTGGGGGCACCATCCAGCAGCATAATGCCCTACATTTTGACAGTATTTCCAGCAGCTCCCTCTTGGGGCACTAAGGGGGTCCCTTTTATGTGGGTCTGTGGAAAATTGGGGGGACAAACTAGCCAATCAATTCCCCATAACCACTAGACATCAGCATTGTAACAGTTTTACAGGAAAGGCAGGAGACGTGACCCAGATAACTGTAGAGCAGGTTTTCTCAACCAGGGTTCCATTGAACCCTAAGGTTCCTCCAGAGGTTGCTAGGGGTTCCTTGAGCAATGGTCAATTTCTACCTCTCAGATAAATTCCCAATGACATCATTGATCTTTTTAGCTATCTGTAAGGTAGTAGTTCTTTCCAATGACCACAAGTGTAAGGAGCAATCTTCCCATTGACCATCACAATAATGTATCATGAGTTGTAGATTTTTAATTTTTAGCAGGGTTCCCCGAGACCGGAGAATTATTTCAAGGGTTCCTCGGTGTTGAAAAGGTTGAGAAAGGCTGAGTTAGGGGAAGGAATAGATCGGCCTTCTAGCCGATCGCTGTTTTTTGCTACTGTGGCCATTCTGAAATTACAGTTCGTATATGAGGTAAAGTGATAAATGACGAATAATCTGTAATCTACCGACAATCTGTACGTCCATACTACGTCAGTGACTTTCCAGAAAATAACATTTTATTTTGTGGTGGGTGGATATAAAATAATATCGGATGTCATACCTCCTACTTCTTTTTCTTAACTTCCGGTAGGAACCATGACTGAATAGAGTCATTTTTTGTCGCTAGCCGATCTTCCGGCTAGATAAGGAAGGGGATTGAGTCGGAAAGAGTTGGAAAAGTTGTGGCTCCTTGGGAACTT
>BLSH010213318.1:478831-489712 GCA_018402905.1 Glandirana rugosa | reverse complement strand
GCGGAGGGGCTCCTGAAGCACATAAGGTTTTTTTACCTTAATGCATACAATTCATGAAGGTAAAAGGCCTTGAGCCTTTACAACCAATTTAAATGCCTGTTTGTATGCTTACATAAACTAAGGTTTGGTGGTTTACAAAATAACTGTATCCTTGGAGTTATCCACCCAGTTAGTGTGGTGAATTTCTTTTATCATGCTAGTAGTGTGTCTAGGCAATTGCATCAGTTCTGATTGATGTACAGGCATAATGGCAGTGTGAAATACCACAGAGCTTTTGTTTAACTTCTGTCTACTCTATTTTGTTTGTTATAGAGAGAGATCAGTTGCAGAGACTCAGCTAATGCATGATACAGGAAAGATGATTGAAGAAATAAGTCGTCAAAGATGGTTGCAAGGTTTACTGGATACCATTCACAACCCAGGCCGAAGAGTGCATTCGGTGTTGAAACAAAATAAGTAAATGAATCAGTAATACACTTGCACTAACTATATGCAATGAAATAAAATGAAAAGTATTATAAATTGTATGAAACTTTCAATCAAATGGCCAGATGAGTATACAGATTAATACTATACAGTGGGGAAAATAATTATTTCATCCCCTGCAGATTTTTGTAAGTTTGCCCACTTACAAAGAAATGAAGGGTCTATAATATTCATCACTGGTGTATTTTAAATGATAGAGACAGAATATCAACCAAAATTCCAGAAAATAAACATGATACAAATGTTATAGATTGAGTTGCAATTCAGTGAGTAAAAAAAAGTATTTGCTTATCTTGGATGTGAGACCTTCTTCCCTTAGCCTGAACACTGCAGATGGGCTCTGAATGGGTCTTCCAGCATGACAATGACCCAAAACATACCACCAAGGCAACAAAGGAGTGGTTCAAGAAGAAGCACATTAAGGTCCTGGAGTAGTCAATCTCCAGACCTTAATCCTATAGAAAATGTATGGAGGGAGCTAAAACTTCGATTTGCCAAGAGACAGCCAAGGAACCTTAGGATTTCGAGTAGATCTGTAAAGAAGAGTGGACCAAAATCCCTGCTGAGATGTATGCAAACCTGATCACCAACTGCAAGAAATGTCTTACCTTTCTTATCTTACTCACTGAACTGCAACTTAATTTATAGCATTTATTTTATGTGTTTTTTTCTTGATTTTTGGTTGATATTCTGTGTCTATCATTTAAAATACGCCATTGATAAAAAATATAGACCCTTAATTTCTTTGTAAACTGGCAAACTTACAAAATCTGCAGGAGATCAAATAATTTTTTCCCCACTGTACATAGTTAAATACCACTAACCACTTCCTGCCAAATGACAGCCGGCCGGTGGTTCAGTTATCCTGACTGGACGTCCATTGACGTCCTCTGGATAACCTGCGATCGTGTGCCCGCGGGGGCGTGCATCACGGCGATCGGTGGTGCAGTGTGTCAGTCTGACCCACTGCATTACTGATCATGGTAAAGAGCTTCCATCGGAAGCTATTTATCACGTGATCAGCTGTGACCAATCACGGCCAGTCACAGTGTAAACAGGAAGAGCTGTTTATCAGCTTTTCCTCTACTCGCGTTTGCAGACGCGAGTAGAGGAGAGTTGATCGGCTGCTCTCCTGGCGGGGGGAGGGTCTGCACTGATTGATCAGTGCAGCCCCCCATAGGATCACCACCCAGGACCACCAGGGATTCCACCAGGACCACCAGGGAATCCCCACTCAGGGACCACCAGCGAGACTACCAGGGAAGTCCACCCTAACCACCAGGGAGCCCACCCTAGACCACTAGGTAAGGGGCACAGTGACCAACATGGATGGCACTCAGTGCCCAACTTGGATGCCACCCAGGACCACCAGGGAATGCGTCCTAAAAATTCCATTTATCATTGCCGCCTATCAGTGCCCACCAGTGCCACCTATCAGTGCCAACTATGAGTGCCCACCAGTGCCACCTATGAGCGCCCATCAGTGTCACCTATGAGTGCCCATCAGTGCTGCCTACGAGTGCCCATCAGTGCTGCCTACGAGTGCCCATCAGTGCTGCCTATGAGTGCCCACCAGTGCTGCCTACGAGTGCCCATCAGTGACGCCTATGAGTGCCCACCAGTGACGCTTATCAGTGCCAGTCAGTGCTGCTTATCAGTGCCTCCTATTAGTGCTGCATATATGTGCCTCACCATCAGTGCCCATCAGGGCCACCTTATCGGTGCCAATCAGTACTGTCTCATCAGTACCTGTCAGTGTAGCATAATCAGCGATGGAGAAAATGTACTTATTTACAAAGTTTTGTGACAGAAACAAAGGAAAACTTTTTTTTTTCAAAATTTTCGGTATTTTTTTTATTTGTAGCACAAAAAATAAAAACCCCAGAGGTGATCAAATACCACCAAAAGAATGCTCTATTTGTGGGAACAAAATGATAAAAATTTCATTTGGGTACAGTGTCACATGACCGCGCAATTGTCATTCAAAATGCAATAGCACTGAAAGCTGAAAATTGGTCTGGGCGGGGAGGGGGGTAAGTGCCTGGTATTGAGGTGGTTAATTATCAAATAAAAAGTGAACATTCAGCTTCCATCAATTATAAATGACAATCATCTTATGACTAAAAACAATATGTTGGCATATTCAGTAAGTTTAAACATGTATCTACATTCTTTGACCCTGATTTGCTCATTTCCCCCCAAAATTAAGAGATATTTTACTTCAGCTATAGTCCAGCTTCATTATACAGTTCGAGTTTCTCAATAGAGGTTTAATTCAACTTTAGTGTGACCCAGCTGAATGCCGGGTCACACTAAGAAAATTCATGAATGTAAAACATTCCATTTTCCTGAGTATGACATACCTTTGCTAAGCCTAGTATGACATGAGTAACTATAGAGTGGCACCACTGGTTAAAATTACCTTTGCAGGGACTGACATAGAAGGTGTAGAACACCAGTGTTCAAATTCAGTTGTCAAGGGGCACCAATAGCGCCTGTTTTCCCACTACTGGATAGAAGCAATGCTGCATTAATTAGTAACCTGCATTGCTACTACGGAACAGTACTAATTATCTTACTTGTGGGACTGTGAATAGAACTAAAATACAGCCAGTCTAGGTGGCCATTGAGAACTGGTGCTCACCACTAGTGTAAAACCTACACTGAACATTGGCAGTTATGACTTAGTAAGAGCTCACAGCAGCCTAGAAATGTTCTCAGACAGGCTAGTTTTTCTGACATGTGTAAGTCACCAGTTCAGGCCTTGCCAAATGAACCTAAGACAACACCATACATCACAATTCACTTGCTTTAAGAACAATAACTTTTACCTTTTATTTTGTAGAGAAAGGTCTGTTGCTGAAGCCCAGCTAATGCACGACAAAGGAAAGACTATTGAAGAGATCAGTCGCCAGAGATGGTTACAAGGATTGCTAGGAGCTATTCACAACCCTGGCCGGAGAGAAGCATCTCTACTGAGGAACTTTCATAAGGAAGTAAATGGAGCAGGCTATGAAGAACACCAAAGGCTTAGCACCAATAAAAACAACCAGAACCTGCAATACAGAAACCTAAATACTGCACACAGTAAAAAGATATCTGAATAAAAATGCTGGGAATTAAGAGATTAGTTTGTTCAGTGCTACATTTAGACTGAGTCCATGTTTCACCTTCATGAAAGCTGACATTGTGATAGTGGTTGGGTTGAGGCTCACAGTGGACTTAGTGTAAGAAAATCAATTTTACAGTTACAGCCACGTGAGCTCTTTTTTATTTTATTATTTGGTAATCATAGCATAGCTGCCTTTTTTCATTTTAAGTCAGTGAATTAAAGTAATATAAAAGCACAATTCTGAAAATGGATTAAAAAGACCATATATTATAAACATGATTTACAGCTTGGGGAATATTGCTTAACATGATAAGTGCTTATAAACCTATGGGTGTGTTTTTGACTAAAGACTACTCCCTGGTACATACCTTACAGAAGACCATTCATGAGGTGTATGGTTTATTTCAGTGCTCACATTATTTTACCCATTCCAGTAATCACAGGAGGAGTAAACTAAATTGCTTGAATCGGTCACTTTTTCAGCTAGTGAAAATTCCAAGCAGGCCTTTGTGTGAAATGGTTCACAATTCAAGAAGCAAACAGCAGGAATTATTGGGGAATAATCCATCATAGATTTGAATACATATTATATACACTGTGCTTATGCATACAATTATTTATTTTGCAAGACTAGTAAATGCAACCGCGTCTGATCCCTGCAAGCAATCAAATATTTACAATGCAAAACACAAGCTAATACCATAAAAAAAATCTCCCCAGAAGCTCAGGGGAGATGGAAGTCCATGAACTGTGTGCACTAGCAAGTCTGTTTAGTTTAAGGTTTGCATTTATCTGTATACAAACTTTTTTATTAGAGATTTGCATTTATCTGTTACTCAAATTGGAGCTCTTTATTTATGAACTTGTTCATTTGTGTTGACAGACAGGTGTAAAAAGGAATTCAACAGGCCACATACCATCTTCCATACCTTTGATGTCTATCACAGGTTTTCCCTGCACCACTGCAACTGGAGCTTGTCTCCATACCATAGTTGCTGTCAATTTGTTTGTATGATGTATATTAGGAACACATACTCTGAGATCTGTACTTCATTTTTTTTTAAGAATGTATTTTTAAAGGGTCTTCCTCTCGAAAAGGACAGCTATCCACCTGTTGTTGATGGAACCCTTCATAATATTGTGCCATACTCCTGGCCATAAGCCCACTCACAACATCCCGGGTCGTAGGCCTTAATATTTGCATAAGATGCATTTTCCGCACTTTTCGTGACATCCGACATGAAATTTTCTCATAAGCAGAATTCTTCAGTGTGAAGTGCCATACACATGTAGACATTCTGTAGTTGTCATTTTTGCGCAGAACGCTCCTTTAAACCTCCTCTTTTTGAGAGCACCATAGATTTGGGATCCCTTCCCTATATGTACTAATTCCATTTAGCTTCTATCATCGAGTAGGATCAAGGTGCCTTCTATAGTATACCAGTCTCTTTCCAATATCCCTTTATGGCTCTGCCCAGCCGGGTACACTCCCAGATAGCATATCTTCCCAAGCATTCATCACTATATACAGATGCCACTCCACCTTGCTTGGGACTTCAGTCCTGCAAAAGCACCCTTTGGGTTAGCACGGCAGGAGACTACATCTTGACAGCTCTACGGTGTTTGGCTCCCATGCTCCATCTGAGACTGGGCACCTCCCACACTATAATGGAAACAAAGTGGCAGGCCATCTAGGGGCAGGCAAGCTAACTGCACTTGCTAAAAAGTGCATTGCATTGCATGTTTCTCAATACAGCTTCAACATGGCCAAAAGCCCCATAAATATTAGGTATAATGAAGATAAACGAAAGCCCTGCCTAGTGCTCTTTTTAAAGAGTAAGTAAACCCTAATGGGTTTTACTTCCTCTTTAGTGCCCTGCAGAGTAAAAGCATAATGGGCTAGTATGCATCGCATATTAGCCCATTATGTGACACTTACCTGCAATCGAAGCCCGCGCTGTCCCCTGGGAAGGCCACGTCCATCTTCGCCCCTCTTCCTTCCAGGGCCGCGGACTCCGGCTCAGTGACTGGCCAAAGTCTCGTGACATCATGCCAGTCACGGCACGTTAGTGAAGAAATGGCACTGCGCACATGCTGATGATGTCGGCGCAAGTGTATACAGTGAATATCTCCTAAACTGTGCAGGTTTAGGAGATATTCACAGAACCTACAGGTAAGCTGTATTATAGGCTTACCTGTAGGCTAAAGTAGTTGTAAAGGGTATATAACCACTGTAGCCTCCCTAGTGGTTATCCCGAGTCTGGCTCGGGGAAAATTTTCATTGTCCCTTGGATCCTGCAATGTCCCCCCACTGTGTCCCCTGGTGGAATCTTTCGCCTGATGCCTCTGGGTTCTGGGCTCCATTCCCTGAGAGCGTCGCGTCGCATGAGGGCAGCCCGACAGCAAATTCAAAAAGTGAAACACACATAACACATACAGTACACTATAATCTGTAAGATTACATTACTGTATCACATCATTTCACATCCCTTTTGTCCCTAGTGCTTTGTCCAGTGCAATGCATGCACCCTTATATTATATATACCATTCTTTCTGCCTGGAAACTTGAGAATGTCCATGGCATCCAAAAAGTGTCCCTTTACGTCAAAAGCATTTTTTCATCAGCTAGAAAACAGCGATAGTAAATAAGAATCACTTGCAGAATTGAGCGATACTGATTCGTGGGAAAATTTGTCATCAGACACTGAAAGTGACGACAACGACAATTCTGCAAATGAGCAAATTTCAGTGTTTTTGATTTGATTACATTATTGAATAAATTTTATTATTATTATACTCTTATTTTAGATAATTATTTATAGTTATTTATTATATTATAATTTATGATTGTGTTGTTTCAAGCTTTATCATACCCGGAATGTCTACTAGACTCTTGTTTGGACAGATTTATTGTGATTTATTCCTAAGAATTGCAGGCTTACAATATAAAACGTGAAATTTCCATGAGAAAAAATATACCGCTTTGAGACGCAAAAATCTGACATAACCATACCACCAGGGAGGTTAATACAGTATGGCACCCCTGAAATTGGTGCTGTATAGGAATAGTTGTATAGAGCATATAGCTGTTTTGCTTATAGAGGGTTGTAGAGGGTTCCTGACTTATAGTGGCTACACTCACTGACTCCTTTCAGAAAACCAGTAAGAGGTTACTTGTGATTTGGTGAGACCAGATATGTGAGCTACAAGAGTATACTATGATCTAAGCGAAGACAATAAAATTTATTAGTGAACATACAACATACAGCATATGAAACATACAGTATCTCACAAAAGTGAGTACACCCCTCACATTTTTGTAAATATTTTATTATATCTTTCCATGTGACAACACTGAAGAATTTTTCACTTTGCTACAATGTAAAGTAGTCAGTGTACAGCTTGTATAACAGTGTAAATTTGCTGTCCCCTCAAAATAACTCAACACACAGCTATTAATGTCTAAACCGCTGGCAACAAAAGTGAGCACACCCCTAAGTAAAAATGTCCAAATTAGGCCCAATTAGCCATTTTACCTCACTGGTGTCATGTGACTCATTAGTATTACAAGGTCTCAGGTGTGAATGGGGAGCACGTGTGTTAAATTTGGTGTTCACTCTCTCATACTGGTCACTGGAAGTTCAACATGGTACCTTACGGCAAAGAACTCTCTGAGGATCTGAAGAAAAGAATTGTTTCTCTACATAAAGATGGCGTAGGCTATAAGAAGATTGCCAAGACCCTGAAACTGAGCTACAGCACGGTGGCCAAGACCATACAGCAATTTAACAGGGTAGGTTCCACTCAGAAAAGGCCTCACCATGGTCGACCAAAGAAGTTGAGTGCACATGCTCAGCATCATATCCAGGGGTTGTCTTTGGGAAATAGACATATGAGTGCTGCCAGCATTGCTGCAGAGGTTGAAGGGGTGGGGGGTCAGCCTGTCAGTGATCAGGCCATACACCGCACACTGCATTAAATTGGTCTGCATGGCTGTCGTCCCAGAAGGAAGCCTCTTCTAAACATGATGCACAAGAAAACCCACAAACAGTTTGCTGAAGACAAGCAGACTAAGGACATAGATTACTAGAACCATGTCCTGTGGTCTGATGAAACTTATTTGGTTCAGATGGTGTCAAGCATGTGTGGCGGCAACCAAGAGAGGAGTACAAAAACAAGTGCGTCTTGCCTACAGTCAAGCATAGTGGTAGGAGTGTCATAGTCTGGGGCTGCATGAGTGCTGCCGGCACTGAGGAGCTACAGTTCATTGAGGGAACCATGAATGCCAACATGTACCATGACATACTGAAGCAGAGCATGATCACCTCCCTTCAGAGACTGGGCCGAAGGGCAGTATTCCAACATGATAACGACCCCAAACACACCTCCAAGATGACCACTGCCTTGCTAAAAAGCAGAGTATAACGGCCATGGGCTGGCCAAGCATGTCTCCAGACCTAAGCTATATTGAGCATCTGTGGGGCATCCTCAAATCGAAGGTGGAGGAGCGCAAGGTCTCTAACATCCACCAGCTCCGTGATGTCATCATGGAGGAGTGGAAGAGGACACTAGTGGCAACCTGCAAAGCTCTGGTGAATTCCATGCTCAAGAGGGTTAAGGCAGTGCTGGAAAATAATGGTGGCCACACAAAATATTGTTACTTTGGGCCCAATTTGGACATTTTCACTTAGGGGTGTACTCACTTTTGTTGCAAGCTGTTTAGACATTAATGGCTGTGTGTTGAGTTATTTTGAGGGGAAAACTAATTTACACTGTTATACAAGCTATACACTCACTACTTTACATTGTAGCAAAGTGTCATTTCTTCAGTGTTTTCACATAAAAAGATATAATAAAATATTTACAAAAATGTGAGGGGTGTACTCACTTTTGTGAGATACTGTACATATAGTACAACCAATCACTAAACATTGGGCTCCATTCACAAAAGCATCTTGTATGCACTATTTAGGTGTCTGGACACATTTTCCCTAAATATCACATGCAATCCTGAAATTGTCAATTCACTACACAGTTTTGCTGTATTTACCGCTAAACACTCAAAACTGTCAGTACATACTACATGAAACATGGTTAAAGTCAATTCACAGAAGAAAATAAATAATTAAATTAATGCAGTAACTAAGTAGTGGTCCAGGCATGTGGTATTTTCTGGAATGTAAAAATATATCAGCCTTTGCCTTTTTGGATCAGTTCTCTCAAAAATAATGCTGACATGGCCCATGTCTATTTATGGGTCATCCCAGTTCCCTGCCAGCCCACTTCTGGGGATTGGGTGAGAGCCCATACATATTAAAGGCAGCTCTTTCTCACATCAAACCACTAGCTCTAGAATGTTATCTAACTTTCCATATACCAGGGGGAGGCACCAGAGAGCTGCCAGGATGAGTCACCCAGCCCTGGCCTCTAATAACCCTGACCCAGATTCAGTGGCTTTGTCCCAGAGCCAGACAAATGCTTTTACCTGTACTACACTTCTTGTAGCACAGACTAGAGGGTGCTACATTAGTAAATGAGGTAAAGCTTCACTTCACAAAGAATACCCAATTACATGCAAGGAAAATAAAAAAAATGCATTTATGGTTGCACATTATTGGATGACGGAAATCAGCAAAGCTCCCCCTCATTTACTAAGCTCTGGAGTAACTTCACTTGCAAAGTCCTCAGTCTATGTGTCTTTAGTAAATCCACCCCATTACATGTAGAGAAATATATCTATTTTCTATGGTCAGATTTTTTTGTGTATATAAAAGCATATCCATCATTTGCTGCAAACCTCCCAATCACTCCACGTGTAGTGGGAATACTTTACTTCACAAATATTTTTAGAGATATATTTGGCTCAAATATTCACAAAACAGAATGGGATTATGAATAGACAAGTATTCTTACAAAGGTGTGGAACTTGAGCTGTTAGGAGAGAGGTGTTATCTATTTGAAGGTTTGACAGAGAGATACTTTCAAGAAGAGAATGATGACAAAACAGACCTGTCCAAAGATATAGCAATGACTTTGCCAAATATCACAGCAAAAATTACGTTAAAGCAGGAATTCTCAACCAGGGTTCCATGGAACCCTAAGGTTTCTCCAGAGGTTACCTGGGGGTATAGTATAAAAAATTACACAAATATACAAGGGGCGTTCGGGTCAAACCGGGATTTTAATTATACAGGTATAAAATGGGCAGCACAGTGGTGTAGTGGTTAGCACATTTGCCTGGCAGCAAAAGGGTTGCTGGTTCAAAACCCAACCACAACACTACCTGCCTACAGTTTGCATGTTCTCGCTGTGCCTGAGTGGGTTTCCTCTGGGTACTCCGGTTTCCTTACACACTCCAAAGACATGCTGGTAGGTTAATTCGCTCCTGTCTAAAATGGCCCTAGTATGTGTATGTATGAGTTAGGGGCCTTAGATTGTAAGCTCCGTGAGGTCAGGATTAATGTGAATGTACAATGTATATGTAAAGCGCTGTGTAAATTGAGGGTGCTATCTAAGTACCTGAAATAAATAAAAAGAGATGCTAGTGTGGCGGTACTATGTGCAGTAGTAAGTTGCAAGTGTGCAGTGCACATGTCGTGGTTCAGTCCAGAGACAGGTAATCAAAATGACAGAAACAGTGTTAGGCTCCATGAACACTGGATGCTCTCTGGGCATCGGATTATCTGGCAGGGTGACGCTGCTTAGAAAACGTGCTTGTAGCAGCGTTTACGCGTGTTTATCTGCTTCTGCGTTTTTGAGCTTTTTTTAACCCCTTCATATCCCGGCCATTTCTGGCACTCCTCTCCTACATGTACAAATCATCATTTTTTTGCTAGAAAATTACTCAGACCCCCCAAACATTATATATGTTTTTTTAGCAAAGATTCTAGGGAATAAAATGGCGGTTGTTGCAGCTTTTTATGTCATGCGGTATTTGCGCAGCGATTTTTCGAACGCGTTTTTTTTTTTAAAAAAAACAGTTTTGTGAACTAAAAAAAAATCAAAACAGTAAAGTTAGCCCAATTTTTTTTATTAAGATCGGGTTCTGGAGGAGATATTGAGTTTTGTGGATTGGACATTTTTAAAAATTTCGTCGCGGATACCTCTAAAAATTATTGGTTTCAAGCCGCGGTAAGGCGTTCAAACGCGTTAAAATTTTATACTGTACAACCCATAGATAAATGAGCCGCATTGTAGTAGAAAGTGTAATACTTTTTTTTAACCCGATTGAAATGACAAAACTAAAAAAAAATCAAGTGTTTTGACAAAAAAAATTTTTTTTT
>BLSH010213318.1:453328-463826 GCA_018402905.1 Glandirana rugosa | reverse complement strand
GGGTCCCTTGTGTCAATTGGGAATCTCACGGGGGACGTCCAATTGGTGAAGTGACGGTTACCGTAAATGTGTCATTAGTCACGTAAAAATATCGTGACTAGCGACATATTTACGGTTACCAGGGTTTTTTCACAGTTTTATCAGGGTGTACAGGCGATTTTATAGCGTCATGGCGATTTTTAGCGTCTAGCGGCGGTATTATACAGCGATCAGTGCTATAAAAATGCACTGATTACTGTGTAAATGCCATTGGCAGTGAAGTGGTTAACCTGCAGGGGGCACTCTAAGGGTTAACTGTGTTCCCTGGGCATGTTCTAACTGTGTGGGGACTGCCCTTTGCTGGGGAAGGGAAGTGATCACAGCCTCCATGTACAGGAACGCTGTGATCACAGCCCTTCCCCCCTCACAGAACGGAGGTCCGTGTTTACTTACACGGACCTCCGTTCTTTCACTCCGGGGGGGGCATCGCGGGTGGCCGGTGGAGATCGACTCCGTCGCACCCGCTCCCTGGCCCTCCCCAAACACAGTGAGCGTACGGGCGCGCCTCTGGCGGCGCGCGCTCGCTCACTAGGCTCGATCCCGCAGCCGCCGTCATATGACGGCGATTTGCGCTAAGCAGCCACTCTGTCGCCGTCAAATGCTGATCAGCGGTCGGCAAGCGGTTAATAATGCTTAAAGTGAAACAATAAAACATTAAATATTACTTTAAATATCATGCCTGGGGGGTCCCCTTAGCAGCCCTGTAAAGTGGCATATCTGTGTGATGTTTAGAACAGTGCTGCAGCAAAATTACATTTGTAAAGGAAACATTGTCATTTAAAGTAGCTTGCGGCTGTAATCTATTCCCGGCAATATACATAAAAATCACCCTTTGGGTCTCGAGTGGATTTTAAGAGGAACCCCACGCCAATTTTTTTTTAAAAATTGACGTGGAGTCCCCTTCCCCAAAATCCATACCAGACCCTTATCCGAGCATGCAACCTGGCCGGCTAGGATGGGGGGGCAGGCGAGTGGCCCCCACCCCAAAGCACCTTGTCCCCATGTTGATGTTGACAAGAGTCTCTTCCCCACAACCCTGGGCTGGGGGTCTGCGGGTGGGGGCTTATCGGAATCTGGAAGCCCCCTTTAATAAGGGGGGCCCCAGATCCCGCCCCCCATGTGAATGAATATCGGGTACATCGTACCCCTACTAATTCACCAAATAAGTGCCAAAAAAGAAAAAAAAAAACAGGAGACAATTAGGGACAAGTCCTTTATTAAAAAAGAAAAAGAATTTAAAAAGTGTCCCCCATTGTAATTCATTGTTGATCACGGCACGGACAAACCAAAAAAAAATAAAACACAAATGCTCCTCCCCGATGGGAGGGCTCCCACCGACTGCTCTCTCTTTGCTTTAACAGTTTATTTATATAAACATGACGTCAGAAGGGGGCGGGGTCACTGCTTACATCACCGGGTGGCCCCGCCCTTGCTTATAAATAAACTGTCAAAGCAAAGAGAGTGCAGTCGGCGGGAGCCTCCCATTGGGAGGAGCTGTACGCGCCGTCTTCTCTAAATGCATTGTGGGGCACTCCGTTTCAGGGCCGAACTCGAACATTGGACCCATCCCTAATGGCCTATCTCATTTCTTGAGGCCCTTAAAATGCCAGGGCAGTACAAATACTTTGGAAAATAGACAGTTTGAGGTTTTTAGTAGAGGCATGGCATTTTTTTTGTAATTTTTTGTTACAATAAAATTTGTTTTTTTTTCCACTATTTTTTCTTTTACATACTGTCACCAGTGCAGTACAGCATCAGCATATGACTGCTGTGGCAGTGATCAGGGATACTGACTGGTGGCAGCATGTTATCATGTTAGTGTTACAAGGTCTCAGGTGTAAATGAGGAGCAGGTGTGTTAAATTTGGGTGTTATCGCTATTACTGGTCACTGGAAGCTCAACATGGTACCTCATGGCAAAGAACTCTCTGAGGATCTGAAAAAAAGAATTGTTGCTCTACATAAAGATGGCCTTGGCTATAAGAAGATTGCCAAGGCCCTGAAACTGAGCTGCAGCACAGTGGCCAAGACCATACAGCGGTTCAACAGGACAGGTTCCACTCAGAACAGGCCTCGCCATGGTCAACCAAACAAGTTTAGTGCAAGTGCTGAGAGTCATATCCAGAGGTTGTCTTTGGGAAATAGAGGTATGAGTGCTGCCAGCATTGCTGCAGAGGTTGAAGGGGTGGAGAATCAGCCTGTCAGTGCTCTGACCATAGGCCGCACACTACAACAAATTGGTCTGCATGGCTGTCGTCCCAGAAGGAGGCCTCTTCTAAAAGTGATGCACAAGAAAGCCCGCAAACAGTTTGCTGAAGACAAGGCAGACTAAGGACATGGATGAACCATGTCTTGTGGCCTGATGAGACCAAGATAAACTTATTTGGTTCAAATGCTGTCAGGCGTGTGTGGTGGCAGCCAGGTGAAGAGTACAAAGACAAGTGTGTCTTGCCTACAGTCACGCATGGTTGTGGGCGTGTCATGGTCTGGGGCTGCATGAGTGCTGCCGGCACTGGGGAGATACAGTTCATTGAGAGAACCATGGATGCCAAAAAGTACTGTGACATACAGAAGCAGAGCATGATCCCCTCCCTTCAGAGACTGGGCCGCACGGCAGTATTCCAACATGATAACCACCCCAAACACACTTCCAAGACGACCACTGCCTTCCTAAAGAAGCTGATGGTAAAGGTGATGAATTGACCAAGCCTGTTTCCAGACCTAAACCCTATTGAGCATCTGTTGGGCATCCTCAAACGGAAGGTGGAGGAGTGCAAGGTCTCTAACATCCACCAGCTCTGGAATGTCATCATGGAGGAGTGGAAGAGGACTCCAGTGGCAATCTGTGAAGCTCGTGTGAACTCCATGCCCAAGAGGGTTAAGGCAGTGCTGGAAAATAATGGTGGCCACACAAAATATCGACACTTTGGGCCAAATTTGGACATTTTTACTTAGGGGTGTACTCACTTTTGTTGCCAGCGGTTTAGACATTAATGGCTGTGTGTTGAGTTATTTTGAGGGGACAGCAAATTTAGAAAGAGAGAAAGAAAGTAGACATAAGAAAGAAGACAGGCTGACAGCTACAATGTAACAGTCTCCTGATTTGGGTCACTAGGCGCATTGGGGTATGAAGACAGAGATATCCTATTGCAGTACTACATTTGGCTGCCATGGGCAACGAAAGTCTACAGTCAATTAAAGCAGCTTGTATGTAGTGTGTACCTGTGTCAGGTGGGACAACCTCTAGCAGCAAGGGAGAAGTTGTCTGCATTCCTTCAGCAAGCGATCCATCTACCATAACAACAGGAGCAGACTCGACCTGCTGGAGTTCTCATCCTGCGCAAAGGTATGGAAAGTGAGGAAGCGAGTGCACGCATGGAGCCTGCACTAGGGCACTTTCCTTACCAGAGAGAGAGGTAGTGGCAAACACTGGACTGGAGGATGTGGACATAAACTCAGCATGTTCCTTGTAAATGCAAGCTACAGTGAGAGGTGTACATTGATATGGGAACCCAATAGTTAATTGGAGAGTAGTTACATTGCAAGTGTAAATGGTGTACGTCCATCTCTGAGAGTGGAGGCCCACCTTAAGGTTGAGTATTCCCCCACGGGGGCCTCAGTCTTGTCCCAAAGCATTGATGGAATGGCACAGAGTAAAGGTGCAAGTGATTGCTGTGATACATCAGGAGGGTTTACTGGAGTTTGTTCATGTTTGTCAACTAGCGGGTCATGAGCATGGCTCAAGTAAAGGTACCCCATGTGTGTGGAGAGTGACCCTGTTACAGATGCCTAGTGTAGCCCAGAAGAACCCCCCCCCCCAGGGGGAGTTCTCTTATGTGACCCACACTTGGCGCCAAACATGCTAATGGGGAACATGGTGGGAAAAACCAAAATCACCCGCCTACCCCTTACAAGTGAGTTGTGTTCAAAAAAAGGGTCACATTGCTAGTTGAACTAGGGTGACATTATCGCGAAACGCCATCACAGGACGGCGGCCTCGCTCACTGTGTTCGGGGGGGGGCCAGGGAGCGGGTAGGACGGACTCGATCGCCGCCGGCTACCCGCGATGGCCCCCCGCAGTGAGACAACGGAGGTTCGTGTATGTAAACACGGATATCCGTTCTCATAAAGGGGGAAGGGCTGTGATCACAGGCTTCCTGTATATGGAAGCCGTGATCACTCCCCTCCCCCTGCCAGCCCAGCACCAATACAGTTAGAACACGCCCAGGGAACACTGTTAACCCTTAGAGCGCCCCCTCCAGGTTAACTCCTTCACTGCCAATGGCATTTACACAGTAATCAGTGCATTTTTATAGCACTGATCTCTGTATAAATGCCAATGGTCCCAAAAAAGTGTCAAAATGGTCTGACATGTCTGCTGCAATATCGCAGTACCGCTAAAAATCGCAGATCGCCGCCATTACTACTAAAAAATAAAAAAAAATAAAAACCCCAGAAATTAATTCTCATCATTCGTAAACGCGGCAACTTTTGCGCAAACCAATCAATAACCGTCAATTGCGATTTTTTTAACAAAAATATGAGGAAGAATATAAATCGGCCAAAACTGATGAAAAAAAATGTTTTTTTATAATTTTTTTTTGGATTTGGATTTTAGCAAAAAGTAAGAAAAATTGTTTTTTTTTTTTGCAAAATTGTTTTTGTTTATAGATGCAGTGCCGAATCGCAAAAAGTGCTCTGGTCCTAAAGTGTGAAATCCTTCCAGGGCTGAAGTGGTTAACTTGTGTGGGTGTGTGTATGCTTCTATGTCTCGATCACTTTCCATACCCCTGTATATTGTGTACACTAAGGCTGCACCCACACCTGAGCGTAGCATCTTTGAGCATTTTTCCAACATTTTTATGGCGCGTTTTAATGCGCGACTTGCTCGGTTTTATACAACATTTTTGAGTTTTTTATTAGCCAATAGAGAAAACTATCATCTGTAGCATCATTTGTTGCTAGGTATTTCAGCTTTTTTTTAGCTTTTCCATTATCTTTTATTTCTTTTTTTTTGTTATTATTATATTTTGTATTAGGGTAAGGGGTTAGAGTTAAGGTTAGGTTAGGGTTAGGATTAGGAGTTGGGGCTAGGGTTAGGATTATTTATTTATTGTATTTATTTTTTTTGTTAGGGTTAGGGTGTTAATACTTCTACTACTACTACTACTACTGCCACTACTGATAATAATAATAATAATAATAATAAATGCAGAAATGTAAAATAAATTTACAAATAAATAAAAATAATCATAAATAAATAATAAATACATTCAATAAATGAATACTAAGTAATAATAAATAAATAATTGACCCCTGTCCTTAACCCCTAACCCTTAAAAAAATAATTATAATAAATAACTGAACACCCTAACCCTAACACAAAATAAATAAATGATTATTATTAGTGGTAGTATTTTTTTTTTAGTTTGGGTTTGGGTGTGTATTTATTATTATTTTATTATTATTATATCATTAATATAATTTATTTAATTTTTGAAGGTTAGGGGTTAACTATTAATTATGCATTATTACATATTATTCGTTTATTGTATTTATTTATGATAATGTTTAGTTATTTGTGCATTTATTTAACATTTATGTATTCATATATTATTACTATTTTTCATTTGAGCAGAAAAGCATGCAAAAACTTGCAACAAAATGCGTGAATGCGCAGAAAATGGCAAATGGCGTGTTTCTATTAATTTCTGTGGGAATTAAAATGTGCCAAAAAATGCTCAAATCTGACAAATTCAAGGTACAAAAAAAGCTCCAGAACTTTTTTTTAGCTTCAGGCATTTGACTTCAGGCAACTTGGATTGGGGATGTGAACCATCTCAATAGAAAATTGTTTTTTTTCTCCTTCAGCATTTTGGAGCTTTGAGCTTCAAGCTACAAAATGCTGAGGTGTGAATAAGAAGCTAAGAAGCCTATCTAATTTTTGAAGTTGTTGACACTTCCCGCTGACACCACCGATTGTGGAAGGGAGTTCCACATCCTTACCCCCTATGATTATTAAGGTTAAACTGCTTCCTGCATCCAACTTCATGGCTGCATGTTCTCTTGAGCGACCTGAGAATGAACAATTTTCTCCCTATGATAGAATCACTATTTATATATTTATACAGTATATTGCAATTATATCTCCTTTTAAATGTCTCTTCTAGAGGGAAAATAAGCTTAATGTGTGTAGCCTTCCCTATAACTGAGGTCTTCCCTATTAGTTTTGCATACTTGCCTACAGTCCCGAATTTCCCGGGACATTCCCGCAATTTAAACCTTTTTCCCGGCCTTAAAGTTTCCCAGGAAATATCACGGGAAATCCCAGTTTTATCAATTTTTCGCCACCGTCGGCCACTAGATGCCACAGTAGACACTTGTAAACTGTCACCGCCACCATTTTGAAGAAGATCAGCTAAGGGAGAAACAATAGGCGGAGCCCTGGCTCCGCCTCTTGGTTCTTCCCTGCTCCACAAGCTGATCTTCTGGCGGGGAGATAACCAGAGCAGTGACGTTCCAATACACCTCGGTGGTGACAGAGTGACACACAGTCAGTGAGACACAGGGGGACACAGAATCAGTGAGAACACAGAGGGATCACCACCCCCCCGGGACACAGAGTGAGTCAGAGTGAGACGCAGAGGGACCACTCCCCCCTTGGGGACACAAAGGGACCACCATCTCCCCCTTGGGGACACAGAGGGACCACCATCCCCCCTGGGACACAGAAGGACCACCCCCCATCCGCTTGGGGCACAGAGGGACCACCATCCCCCCTGGGATGACAGAAGGACCACTAGAGGCCACGGCCAGCACTTGTAAACTGTCTCCACCGCCATTTTGAAGAAGATCAGCTAAGGGAGAAACAATAGGCGGAGCCCGAGCTCTGCCTCTTGGTTCTTACCTGCTCCACGAGCTGATCTTCTGGCGGGGAGATAATCAGAGCAGTGGCGTCCCAGTGCACCTCGTGGTGACAGAGTGACACACAGTCAGTGAGACACAGAGGGACCACCATCCCCCCTGGAGACACAGAGGGACACACAGTGAGTAAGAGTGAGACACAGAGGGACCACCACTTCCCCCCTTGGGGACACAGAGGGACCACGATCCCCCCCAGGGACACAGAGGGACCACAATCCCCCCTTGGGGACGCAGAGGGCCCACCATCCCCCCTGGGATGACAGAGGGACCACTATTTTCCCTGGGGAGACAGAAGGGACCACCATGTCCCTTGGGGAGACAGAGGGACCATCATGTCCCCTGGGGAGACAGAGGGACGACCATGTCCCCTAGGGACACAGAGGGGGCACCACCCCCCCCTTGGGGACACAGAGGGTCCACCATCCCCCCTGGGGACACAGAGGGACAGAGGGACCAACATCCCACCAATCTGGGGACACAGAGGGACCACCATCCCCCCGAGGACACAGAGGGACCACCATCCCCCCTGGGGACACAGAGGGACCACCATCCCCCCTGAGGACACAGAGGGGCCACCACCCCCCTGAAGGACATAGAGGGGCCACCACTCCCCTGGGATGACAGAGGGGCCACCATGTCCCCTGGGGACACAGAGGGGCCACCATCCCTCCTGGGATGACAGAGGGACCACTATTTCCCCTGGGGAGACAGAGGGACCACCATCTCCCCTGCGGAGATGGAGGGATCACCATCTCCCCTAGGGAGACAGAGGGACCACCATCTCCCCTGGGGAGACAGAGGGACCACCGTCTCCCCTGGGGAGTGGGGAGACAGAGGGACCATCACCCCCAGGGATACAGAGTGAATCAGAGTGAGACACAGAGGGACCACCACTCCCCCCTTGGGGACACAAGAGGGACCACCATCCCCCCCTTGGGAACACAGAGGGACCACCATCCCCACTGGGATGACAGAAGGACCACTAGAGGCCGCGGCCAGCACTTGTAAACTGTCTCCGCTACCATTTTGAAGAAGACCAGCTAAGGGAGAAACAATAGGCAGAGCCCGAGCTCAGCCTCTTGGTTCTTCCCTGCTCCATGAGCTGATCTTCTGGCGGGGAGATAACCAGAGCAGTGGCGTTGCAGTGCACCTCGGCGGTGACAGAGTGACACACAGTCAGTGAGACACACAGGGACCACCATTCCCCCCCTGGAGAAACAGAGGGACACACAATGAGTCAGAGTGAGACACAGAGGGACCACCACTCCCACCCCTTGGGGACACAGAGGAACAACCATCCCCCCAGGGAGACAGAGGGACCACCATCCCCCTTGGGGATGCAGAGGGACCATCATCCCCCATTGGGGACACAGAGGGACCCCCATCACCCCCGGGGGGACACAGAGGGACACACAGTGAGTCAGAGTGAGACACAGAGGGACCACCACTCCCCCCTTTGGGGACACAGAGGGACCACCATTCCCCCTGGGGACACAGAGGGACTACCATCCCCCCCTTGGGGACACAGAGGGACCACCCCCCATCCCCTTGGGGCACAGAGGAACCACCACCCCCCTGGGATGACAGAGGGGCCACTATTTTCCCTGGGGAGACAGAAGGGACCACCATGTCCCTTGGGGAGATAGAGGGACCACCATGTCCCCTGCATCCACAGAGGGACCACCATCCCTCTTGGGGACGCAGAGGGACCATCATCCCCCCCTGGGGACACAGAGAGACCACCATCCCCCCTTGGGGACACAAAGGGACCACCCCCCCGTCCCCTTGGGACACAGAGGAACCACCACCCCCCTGGGGAGACAGAGGGACCACCATGTCCCCTGGGGAGACAGAGGGACTACCATGTCCCCTAGGGACACAGAAGGGGCACCACCCCCCCATGGGGACACATAGGGACCACCACCCCCCCCTGGGGACACAGAGGGACCACCACCCCCCCGAGGACACAGAGGGACCACCATCCCCCCTGGGGACATAGAGGGACCACCATCCCCCTGAGGACACAGAAGAGCCACCACCCCCCTGGGATGACAGAGGGACCACCATGTCCCCTGGGAAGACAGAGGGACCACCACCCCACCCTGGGGACACAGAGGGACCACCATGCCCCCCTGAGGACACAGAGGGACCACCACCCCCCCTGGGATGACAGAGGGACCAATATCTCCCCTGGGGAGACAGAGGGACCACTATCTCCCCTGGGGAGACAGAGGGACCACCATCTCCCCTGGGGAGACAGAGGGACCACCGTCTCCCCTGGGGAGACAGAGGGACCTCCATCTCCCCTGGGGACACAGAGGGGCCACCATCTCCCCTGGGGACACAGAGGGACCACCACCCCACCCTGGTGACACAGAGGGATCACCATGCCCCCCTGAGGACACAGAGGAACCACCATCCCCCTGGGGAGACAGAGGGACCACTATCTCCCCTGGGCAGACAGGGGGACCACCATCTTTTCTGGGGAGACAGAGGGACCACCATCTCCCCTGGGGAGACAGAAGGACCACCCTCCGCAAGGACAGGGACTATCATCCCCCCTGGGGGCAGGGGCCACCATCTCCCCTGGGGGAAGAGACTCCTATATTCCCTGGAGACAGGAACCGCCATATTCCCTAGGGACAGGGACCCCCACCTACCCTGATATCTGACCATGACGGTGTTGCCCCTATCTGTGACAGTGCACAGATTTGGGGTGCACAACTGCACACAGTGACCATGCACAGCCGGCCCAAAAAACTAGCTTGCCCAGCGCACTGTGGGGCACTGTGGCAGGTTAAACAGAAGAGAGCCTGATGCACTAGTCTGCCAAGTGTCTACTGCTCTGTCCTGTTACTACACCTGTGTTACCGCACCAGGTGACACCAACCCTAGTGACACCATTGCAAATCACCAATACAGAGAAGCATGGACTAGCTGTATCTGTGGTGACACAATGACACAAATGTTCACAAACTGCATCTAGTGACAAGTGAATCAAGCTGCATCTGGTGGCAGGCAAGGGTGGCAAGTGACACACTGCATCTGGTGGCAGGCAACGGTGGCAAGTAACACGCTGCATCTGGTGGCAAGTGACATGCTGCATCTGGTGGCAGGCGACGGTGACAAGTGACACGCTGCATCTGGTGGCAGGCAACGGTGGTAAGTGACACACTGCATCTGGTGGCAGGCAACAGTGGCGAGTGACATGCTGCATCTGGTGGCGGGGGACGGTGGCAAGTGACGCGCTGCATCTGGTGGCGGGTGATATGGCAAGTGACACACTCGGGGCTCCCGCTGATTTTGCATTATGGTGAGTTGAACTATTTAATTTTATACAATCAGGTCCATAAATATTGGGACATTGACACAATTCTAATCTTTTTGGCTCTATACACCACCACAATGGATTTGAAATGAAACAAACAAGATGTGCTTTAACTGCAGACTTTCAGCTTTAATTAATTTAATTTCGACTTTCAGACGTCAATTTCGTGTAGAACAAACAAAGTAAAGTTTAGGTAACACCACCACAT
>BLSH010213318.1:429619-442827 GCA_018402905.1 Glandirana rugosa | reverse complement strand
GACAAAAAAAAACAAACAAATATTAACCTCATCGGGGGTTTTATAACTCCGGATAAGTTTTTTTGTCAGAATAAACATTTAGACCGGACTCACACAGCCATTCGTATACTTGTTTTTTTGAATAGGCCTCAATATTTTGGGGGCTACTCCAATTATAAACAAACAAAAAAAAACAGCATTGGCTACCTCCTCCTCCTCCTCGACCACCGCCACTTCCACCTACACTGCCACGGTCACGGCCTAGTCAACCTCTAGGCTCCTACTCCACATCCACCCCCCTTCCCATTTTTTTTATTTGATTTTAATTCATTTTCCCTATCCCCATTTTTTTGTAGGGCACTTGCCCTACTCTTAACCCCCATTTTACTTCCTTTTGCAGCCCTCTAGCACTTGCCAGGACTTTGTTACAGCCATTTTTGTGCCTAAAAGTTCGGGTCCCCATCGACTTCAACGGGGTTCGGGGTCCGGGATAAAGTTCGGGCAACGTTCGGTGCCGAACCCGGACTTTTTCCTAAAGTTCGTTCGGACCCTCCGAACCCGAACATCCAGGTGTTCGCTCAGCTCTATATAGGAGCTCTGTGTGCAGTCTATGGGAGAGTGGAGAAAATTCCTGATCTGATATACAAGTTTGAACATACTCATCAGTCTAGAGGAGAAAAGTTATCTGCATATGTCGTCCGAGTTGATAGGGTCTTGCATTAAATTATCCTGAAGAAAGGGATTGACCCTAAGGAAGCTGACAAAGTAAGGTAGGACAGGATCCTGCAATGGGCAAGACCAAATCATCCTATTGTTCTAAGACTGTTGCTGAAAGGAATACAAATTGCACCCACCTACCCTGAGTTGATGAAGATGGTAAGGGAGGAGGAGGCTTTGTTGGAAGAGAAAAACCAAGGGTCTCCCCGAGGGGCTAGTGTTACTCTAAAAGCTGGAAAAGTGACAGCGCAACAAGTGCAAAATGAGTCTAGAATGTTTGAAGCTGACAGCGAGGAGGGTTCAAAATGGGTAACAGAATTCCTATGCCCCCTCCGACACTGGAAGAATCTGCAGTTAAACTGCTGACACAGGTAGTACAAGATCAGTTGCAGCAGACCTTGTCTAGAGTTATGGAAGCTCAAGTTACTATTCAGACCGACCAAGCTGACACCAGAATGTGTTTTAAGTGCGGGGAGTTGGGCCATTTTAGAAGGCAGTGCCCACAGAGGGGAGAAGAGTTCAATTTTATGGCAGAATGCTGAAGGCGTTACAACAGATTTTGGCAGCTCAGAAGGCGGGAAACTTCCGAGGGTCTCAATAAAGGACCCAACTGAGAACCTGAAGAGCCCGAGCTCCAAAAAGCCAAGCAAAAATAAGGCAAATCCAAAGAAGAAAAGTCCTAAAAAGGAGAGAGAATCTAACCCGTCACCGGGGTCTGAGTGCCAGGCACAGAGAGTCAATACTGACGTGATTTCCAGAGCCAGGGTTAGATCCTCGCACAGTGGGCCAAAAAGAAATTCAAATGATCTAAAGAAAAGTACTCTCCCAGAAAAGTTGGTAGGGCCATCTCCCATTGTTTCTGTGCAAGTGGAAGGTATTTATACCAGGGCCTTGTAAGATACTGGGGCAAGGGTTACACTTCTCTATAGAGACTTCTACAATCAGTACCTACAGTACATACCATTGAACAAGTTGGAAGAGCTGGAAATTTGTGGACTTGGTACCAATCGATTTCCCTATGATGGATACATCCCTATCAGAATTTCCATTGGACCAGCTCCACTGGTAGGGTGGAAACTTTCGACACTCTGGCTGGAGCTGAAAATAACACCATGATTATTGGGACTAAAACTGATTTAGTCTGAAGACTGTTAGAGACAGTAGTAGGAGGAAATGGAGTAGTATCGGAAGAAGTTCATCCTAGTTTATAACAAGCCTGTCGGCAGGTGATCCAGGAAAAGAAGGCCCCAGCTTAAGGAGTAGGTCGTCTGTGGAAATAGGATATGAAGGAAACTGTGCTTCAAACTGGAGAAGTCGTCTGTGTGAAAGCAACTGTGAAACTGACTTGGGATCATCCTAGGCCTTTTATAGAGCTGGAAACGGATGCTAAGACTGAAGCTGCAGGGTTGATCATGATCCCTGAAATAGTGACCACTAAAGCTCTGCTGAGGAATCAGAACAAAGTGCCCATTAGTTTGCAGAATATCTCTGACCATCCTGTGACTCTGAAGGCAAGGATGTCTGTGGGTCAAATGAGTGCAGCCACTCCGATGACGCCTGAAGAGGATCAGGAAGAAGAAGGCATTAGCAATCTAAGGAAAGAGATGGAAGAGTGCATAGCTAGTTTGCCTCCTGCCTGGATAGAAAGAGTGAAAGCTCAGTTGAGAAGATGGGGGGAGATCTTTGCTTGTGATGATTTTTATGTGGGGTGCGCCAAGAGTGCCCATCATAAGATCCGATTACAGGAAGAGAAACCGTTCAGGGAAAGAGCCCAGAGGATTCCTCTCAGTGATCTGGAAGATCTGAGGGAACAGTTAAAGAAGTCTGCAGTGATTCAGGAGTCCCGGAGTCCATAGGCCTCTCCAATTGTGGTAGTTCAGAAGAACGGGACATTGAGGATGTGTAACGATTACCGAACCCTCAATCAAAGAACCGTCCTTGATCAATACACAACCCCAAGGATTGAGGATGCCTTACAGTGCTTGACGGGAGCGAAGTGGTTCAGCGTGCTGGATATGAAGAGTGTGTACTACCAGATAACTACAGTAAATTATTAATCTGGTGGAAACAAGAAGGAGCCACTTAAGTGAAAAGGGAGACAGAAAGGAGGGTGAGAGAGGGTGGAGGAAGGGGGAGAGAAGGGGGGACCATCAAATTGCAGAGTCAGACCAAAAAATAATACAAAGTGACAGAGGGCAATGGTAGAAGGGTTCATAGCAAGTCCCTGTCAAATCCCCCGGAAGTAAAGGCTTGAAATTCATGGTCCCATTCAAGCCCAGTGCCTCGGTGGCATTCAAGTCCGAAATCCACCGCAGCTGGGGGGAGGGCATTGTCAAAATCATCTCTGTGCAGGCTGGGGTAGATACGGTCCAGGGCTAAAAAACTGACCCTAGGACAAATTCCCTGCTGTACCGATGTGACATGTCGTCCCAGGGGCACCGCAGGGTCCCTCTGTCTCATGTTGAGGACATGATGGCAGAACTTCTGAATCACCTTGCCGACATAAAAGCATCCACACTCACATGATAACAGGTACACGACCCCCATCGCCTGACAATTCACATAATGTCTAGGTTTGTATGGGCAATTGTTAGGTAATGTAATATGTTGTTTAGTGTCAAAATACTGACATTGGGCACATCCACCACATGAGAAGGTGCCCCAAAGTTTGCAGGGGTCGCCACCTATGTGGCTGGAGTGCTCGCTGTGCACTAGTCTGTCTCCAATGTAACTCGCCCTACGATATGTGATCAAGGGGTATGGGGGCACAAAAGGGCCGACACAAGGGTCTCTTTTCAACAAATGCCAATTCTTTTCAGGATATGCCTAACCTGTTGGTGTTGGTTGTTGAATTTTGTAATAATCCTACTGGTTGGTTCACTGCTGGTTTTGTTTCTAGGCTTAAACAGTAGGTCCTTTTGAGGCACTTATGACTATAACCCTGCTGAAGCAGCTGAAATCTCAATTTGTTTGCTTCTTTTTGGTACGCTTCATTGCTGTTGCAATGTCACTTGATCCTCAAATACTGACTGAAAGGAATGGACTCTATGAGAGGTTTTGGGTGGGTACTGGATGCATGGAGGACATTGTTTCCAGCTGTGGGCTTACAAAACAATTTGCACGTGAGTGCTCCCTCTGCGTCTTTGCATATTCTCACATAAAGAAAGGTGATCTCTGAGGAGTCGTGTGTCATAGTGAACAAGAGGTTGAAATAGCTGCAATTCAATGACTCCAGGAACTGGTGGAGAAGTTCCTCTGCCCCTGCCCCCAAAGTAGGACGCCATCTATGTAGCGGTACCACATCAACATGTGGTCTGCTAACACAGATGTGTTCTCCTCAGAGAAGATGGTGCGCTCTTGCTCTTCAACCATTTCCCTCTGTCACTTTGCATTATTTTTTGGTCCGACACTGCAATTCGATGTTCCCCACCTTCTCACCCTCTTTTTTGTCTCCCTCTTCACTTAAGTGGCTCCTTCTTGTTTCCACCAAGTTAATAATGTATGTGTCTTTAGCTTTATTTGGGGCTTTTCCCTTCTCCCTACATGTAACTTACGTGATGTAATTGTTTTTTCCCTGATGTAAATGTGCATGCATCCTTGTCCCCACAGTGTGGCTGGAAGGTGGTGGTTACCCATGTTTGTCCACTTGATAGCGGAACTCTATTTCACCTGCAGGGCTTTACTTTTTATTTTCATGTCAGTAAACCTTTTTCCTTCCTTTTTACAGCCCATCACACCGACCACACTGGGCAGGTCGGTGTTCCCTTTCACATATATAGGAGCAGCAGATGTGTTCTGCACCCTAATTGCTGGGTGCCACTGGGGGGATTCGGCCACTCCAAGGCGCGAGTGGGCCCCTCAGCTGGCACAAAGCTAGTGGGGCTGTATGGCCACCTCCAGTGATGTCAGTTCTGATGTCTTCCGCCCATTCCATCGGCTGAAGGTGACGCTTTTTGCGCACGCCGGTGGCGTGATGATGTCGGACGCAGCTGCGCATATACGCGCACCTTGGCTGCACGCATGTGCAGCTGTGCCGGACGCTGCCACACCAGGGAACCAGCCAGGATGCAATTAGCCCCTCTCTGTATTATGGAGAGTAGGGGCTGCTGCTCCAGATCCCATCTGGATCCGGTTCAGCCTTTTTCGGCAACCTGCTACCCCACCCTACCAGCTGGTGTACATAGCATCTGAACGCCCGTTCCGTTTCAATAGCAGGGACATTGGAGGCTTTTTGTGGAGGATCAGGTGTGCATAAGTTCCCTATGTGGGATCATTGTCCATATTCACTTTGGACCTGGTGTGCGGTCACCTTTTCTGACTCACACAGCTTTGGTCAACTAATTGTTTGCCCACATGTGGGACGGGTCTTCTCCTGTTCCCACATGGGGCACACTACATTACTTCTTTGTTGACTACAGCATTTTCCTCCAATTGTTGCACCCATGTGTGTGTGTATAAGCTTTTACATACACATTGGGGGCCCATATGCCTAGGTTCCTCATAGTCATTTTTTATATCTATAGATTGCTGCAGGATTGTATTCTATATTTTGGTCCTTGTGAGCGGCCCTTCCGCCCAAGCACGGCGAACCAGCATTTTGGCGCCACACCCTAAGTTATGCTGTTTTTGATCGTTCGGCACACTGGTGCTTTGTCTGTCAGACCTATTCTCATACCAAGGGTAAGCACATCTAGCCCCTTTGGGTTACAATAATGCATGCATATATGTTTTTATCTCCTATAATGTTTATACCTGTATGTTTACATATGTATACCTAGATTGTTGCCATGTCTGTGATGGCACAGACTACTGTAGCCATGTGTGCCCTCAAGAGTGGCTGACAGTTGTGGTCCACCAGCCTGCTGCTCTCAATCACATGATTTCCACACACCTGGAGTCACTGAACAGGCCGGTAATTTGTTTTGTTGTTTTATTTAGGGGTTTAAACTTGGATAGGGATTAGGGATGACTGTGGGATGCCCAGTATTTGAACACGGGACCTACTATATACACCTCCGGTATATATGCTTCTTCTCCTCCAGCACACCACTTGCTGACTGTTACTCTTCTCCTTTCCTCTCTCCAGCACACTACGTGCTGACCTTTACACTTGTTTCCCTGGTCCGAAAGGAAATTTATCAGACCTCCATGACACCTCCTCTTCACCACAGCTAGCACATGGTGAGGCCTGCTGCAGCTGCGGGTAAGGCCTCAGAACCACCCTTTGTGGGTAAGAATCGCAGGTTTCCTTCCCAGTATCCCAGACTCTCTGTAGTGTAGCTAAGTATGTTGGTACTAGCTGGGCCTTGGATGAACTACCACTCCCAACCCATCCATCTTCCAGACCCATCCGGCCTGTCCTGCGGTCTAATGGCTCTCCTTCCCCTTGGTTGGCTCCTACTGACTTCTACAGACTGCTCTCTCTCTCCTCTCAGACTGTATCAGCCTTCTTATCCAACTCCCAGGGACCCCCACTTACCGACTTTATGGTGGATTTTTCAAAGAGTCTCCTTCCACGTAGAACTCAGCTGCTCTCCTGCTTCTCCTGTGCCAGCCAGGAGCCGACTCCCACTCCTGGCTGCACCCAAGCCCCAGACTTCAGGTTCACCCCCCCGACTCCCCTCCCGGGCAAGGCCTGATCCGCAGTTCCAACTACATCCTCATCTCTTCCACCCAAACTCTCCTGACACCTGCTGGCCGATTGCTGTATTTAAGGAGGCCTGCCCGCTGCCAATCAAGCCAGTGGATTGGTCAAGGCTCCTTGTCATGCATCAGGAAGTGACACCTCCTCATCCATCCCCCTTCTAGAACTTTCCCAGCTCAAGGGGAGGAAACCTCCAAGAAGTGTCCCTTCCGTCCATCTCCAGCCCCTCCCCTGAGCCACTCCCCAGCCCAGATCAAAACATTCAGGCCTGCACATACAGTAAGGCCTGACTAGATTTTTCCTCTCATACCAAAAATCTACAAAGTAAAAGCACCTACACTATGGGGGCGCTACACTACATATGTGATTATCTATGTACTTTTTGAATAACATACTACCCTTATATTTTTAGAACCACTCTTTGCAATGCTTAAATTCCCCTGAAGAAGAAACTTGACAAATCTCCCTTCGAAAACATGTTGGGACTACAGTCGTCTATCAGAGTGTTAGCATTTATGGTATCCCTATATATGAGTCGTTTTATTGTTCATTTATGCACCTAGTATCTACTGGACACATTTTAAAATTTTGTCTAAATAAAATATTGAACTTCTTTTATATTTGACTACTCTATTTGGATTGAACGTTTACCCTTAAAAATCCCCTGGGGCTGTTTTTCTAGTCTTTTGCAATTTTGGGATGTGGTTTACAGTTCATCCTCCAATTGGATGAGAATTTGGTTTTCTATCTATGTTCAACTTGTATATTAGGCGTTTATAAGGTACCATGTCAAATGCTTTGGCAAAATCTAGATACACTACATCCACAGGTCTTCCTCTAGCCAGATTACAGCTCACTCTCTCATAGACAGTTAACAGGTTGGTCTGGCAAGAACAATCTTTAATAAATCTATGCAGGTTACTGCTAATGATATTATTTTTTATCAGCAAATTCTTCTTTGATATGCTCTTTTATCATTCCCTTCAATAGCTGACAAACTATCGATGTTAGACTGGCTGGCCTGTATTTTCCAGGTATATATCTCGGCCCTTTTTTAAATAATGGTACCACTATAGCTTTCCGCTAGTCCACTGCTACCATTCTGGTCAGTAAGCTATCAATTTTATTTCACCATGGTGGACTTTCTCCATTTAGTGAAATCCTAAGCTGTGTTAGGCCTCATTCATACTGGTGCACTGATCCATACACCTGTGCGAAGGGCCATCTTCACCTGCGCAGGATACACAGGTGTTCCAGAGAGCTGTATGCAGGCAGTCTGTGCAAATCAATGGCAGGCAGCCAGTGGCACACACCTGCTCAGATCTCCAAGCCCATCCCAGAGTGAACATCCATGTAGGTCCAATGCACAGATCAGAACATACATTAGATAGAGTTTTGACCCATGTATTGGACCTGCACGCCTGTATACTCTGAAATGTGTTTGGAGATTCGCACAGGTCTATGCAGATGGCCTCCTGTCATTAATATGAACAGGTTGCCTGCAGGCAGCTGTCTGGTACACCTGTGTATGCCACTGTCAGGACCTGGATCTGAACCTTGAGACACCTTCTGTGTCTGGCAATATCTCTTCTTGCTGAATCACTTGAGATGCTGGATAACACCCTGTCAAATCTATTCAACAATCCTAACTTGTGTCTTATTTCTGATGAACCTTGAACATGTCGCCTAACCCACAAACTTACTGATTTAAGCCATGTCTCTGCACTTCCTGATTGCCAGACTATTGTGCTCTCTCTCCCGCTAATATATTGCTCTTGTCACTCCTGCTGCTATCCATATCTTCACTACCACTCTTTACTGACCTTTGGCTTGTTTCTTGACTATGATTCTGCTTGATCCCTACCTGCTATATCTTCTACTGGAACCTGGCTTGTTCACCTCCTGGCAATCTAGAGGACCAGAGCCTGGTATTAAGGTGCAGCAAAAACCATCTCCACCATCAGTAGCTCTGTTGAACAACGGTTAGGACTTAGACCTCCATCCCTTGGGAAAGTCTATGTCATCTGCCAAGGTGTCCTGCTTGTTTACTTATCCAGCTGGTATTTGGGAGCCTCTCTACTGACATAGCTTTTGGTCTCCGAGCATGACCCCTGACCATGACACCCAAGCAGGTGAAGATGACCCTTTGCACAGGTATATGGATCGGTGCACCAGTGTGAATGGGGCCTAAAGCAGCTCTACTAACTGATTTCACCACCATGGTGAAATAAAATTAAAGGGACAGCTAAAAGTTTTGTAAGGGACCCATATTACCCACCCCCAACTTCAATCAATCATTTCTTTAGAAACAGATGCTTCTGATTTTGGCCTGGGAGCAGTCTTTTTCCAAAAATGTAATAGGGATAAACATCCAGTAGCATATCTCAGCAACAAACTAATCCCTCAAAAAGAGGAATTATTCAATAGGGAAAATAAAGAGTTATTGCGCTATTACCTTCTGGGCAGACAGTTTTGGCTGATTGCAGACCATGCTTCATATGGTTTGGAATAAAAGGAATAATGCAAGGGTCACAAGATTTTTTCTGGCTCTGTGTTAGAGGACTTGGAAGGGTCTCCCGCTGTTTCCGCGTGCCCGCGCTGGAAACGGCGCCAAACGGCCTATTTAAAGCATGGGAAGCCCTGCAATCAGTGCTGTCCGTTCTACAGCGTTGGAGTGTGTTCCGGAGAGCTACCTGTCCTTTGAATGTGTATCCTGATCTGTTACTGTGACCCGGCTTGTTTGACCTTGATTGACTTCCGCCTGCACCGACCCCCAGCTTGCCCACGGCCTTGTACCTCGCTGCCTGCTTGTTATCGACCCTGCCTGCACCTGACGACCCTTCAGCCTGCTCCTTCTGTACCGCTTGCCAGCCAGTTGCCGACATCAGCCTGCCTGACTACTCTACACTTGCACGCGCCTCTGACGGTCCTATCTTACCACCTGTGTTCCAGTCCAGCCCTTGTGCCCCTCTGTGCTCTGGAACCCTCTGTCTGCTCTATCAGGGGTTCCCGAACCAGGGTCGTAAGAGTGGTTGCTTCCTGCACAAGACAGACTCCACCATCAGGTGCGTGACACTCTGCAAGACTTATAACTTTTTTTGTAGAACAGAGGCCAGGGACCCAGCAAGGGAATACTGATTGACTGTTACACTGTATGTTGGCAAAATGTTCTCCTTCCTACAGGCCTTAGCAGATTCAGAGGGAATGGGAAGAACTGCGAGGATTGTGTATAGTATATATGAGTCACCTAGGTCTCTCACCTACACATGGTGAGGGACAACTGGTTTAATGCCTGTTAAAACAAACTTTACTTAGAAACTTACTAAGTCCTGTTCTAGTTCCTGGAGCCTGAAGGCTTTGTAGAGCTTTCCATGGGAATAAGCCTTAATTCCCAGGTCTACATTTTACCCGGTAGCCACACCTCTTTATTGTCTCTAGCCTTTATATATGTGCGCTCAGGGTTCTCTCTCTCTCTCATGCTCTCTATTTTGCTGTGGAAGGCCACTTCTGTGTAAAAAGGCTGATTACTGACAGAAAACTAAAAAGGTACGTATGCTGCCAGTTTGCTTTGAGGGACTCAATAGGGGCCATCCTGTTATTTAGGAACTGAATTCAGTGGTTATGCTATAGCCTTGCGTTACAGAGCCTTCCAGCACTGAAACTGTGCTTGCTTGCTGACTTGCACAACAAAAGTGCAGGCAACTCTACTTCGAGTGTTCCTGTGTGTCCCTGTCAGGCATGGATTACTGCTGTCACTAACAGTTGAACCTGTCCCTCTTACAATTTGGTGGAGGTTGCAGGCGGCACCTTAAAGTGGTAATAAAGCCAAAAGCAATTTTTATTTATTCCATAATTTATCGCATTGCAGCTTACCAATCTTTAGATGTGGTGGCTTTGAGAGCCTAACATCAGCAAAGCCAGCAGTGGAACCTAGAATAAAAATCAATGATCTGGCAAGATAGCCACAACATGTTAATTTGCACATCTAATCCTAGTTTGGACATGCATACAACTTGTTTTGACTACATATAGCAACAGGATTTCAACCTGGATCAACCATGTAGTTTAATAAACATCTGGCTTCTATCAATTTTCCAGCCTGAAGGATCAAGGTAATATTAATTATCTAACCTCTCACCCCGTGAACAATTCACCTTGGGTGCAGTCCAGTGGCCTAGTAACCAATACAAAAACTTGAGGGGAGAAAAACAAGAGAGACTCCCCTCAAAAAGTGGCCACTACACAGACACAACGGTTAGTGAAAACATTTTTTTTTTTACCTTTACTAATAGTTGAACACAAAATCACAAATTGGATAAAAATAGATGGACCTACACCAAACCAATTAAAAGCAAGACAACCTTACCTAACTTAGGGGGGGGGGGGGAGAGATGCAGCTGCTCATACTCCTCACATGCACACCACCAGACACACCAATCTCAGTACCATGAGACCATCCACGGTCTTCAAACTAATTGAAGATTATCAATCTCAAGTTGGTATATATATGGGTGGTTCTTGGGTGTGCGGGGGCTTGAAGGCTCAAGCACAGGGATCATCCATACTTGACTGGGGTCCAGATCCTCAGATACGTGAAAAATGCAGGGGGGGAGAGATCCCAAATGTGGGTATGTTGGAATGTTGTAAATAGTCAATATGACTCAGTCCTTCCCACCTTGATTGGCTGTTTGGCGCGGTATGTTGGCTGAGGGAGCAGTAAACCACTACTCTCAGTGTGTCTCAGTATCCATCCAGCTTATCCAGCCCATCAGTACTGGGCAGCATCGCCTATGGGGCTCAGTGGTATGGAAGAAATGCTTTCACCAGTTCTGTAGTATCACCAGCCGCTGTTTATTCACAACGGTTGTTCCTCCCTTCTCATGCTGACATCGGAGGGTCCCATACCATACCGTTACTCAGACTGGTATCCATACAGGGGTCTCTCATTGTTAGTCCCTGTAAGACTTCCGCCCTCACAGCTGCGTCCCCGCCTCCGTCACGTGCGTGATGATGCACTGCTTTTACGTGTTTCGTTAGCCAATCAGCGCTAACTTCCTCAGAGCAAGGAGAGATCTGCAGTTCTTGGCTTACAGCGGTTGTCTACCCAGAAAAAAAACAAAAAACTGCAAGACAATAGCATAATGAGCTAGTATGCACCGCATACTAGCTAATTAAGAAATACTCACCTTGAAACGAAGATCCGACTGGGCTGCTCGGTCCCCTCTGAGGGAGCGGACATCTTCCCTCGGATCTTGCTTCCGGGTACGCGACTCCAGCGCTGTGACTGGCCAGAGCCGCGAGACGTCATTCCCGCACATGCGCGTGGAAACCATCTTTCCGGCAAGGTCCGGCACTATTGCCGGGCCTTTGTCGGGACATACACGGTGCATGCTCCGAGACATACACGGTGCATGCGCCGTAACGCCGCAGCGGATTAGAGGGGGAATATCTCCTAAACCGTACAGGTTTAGGAGATATTAATTTTACCTACAGGTAAGCCTTATTGTAGGCTTATCTGTAGGTAAAAGTAAACAAAATGGGTAGACAACTGCTTTAAATTGTCACAAGCCTGCTGTAATTCTAAGACCTGTCCACTAGATGTCAGGCATCTGCTTCTCTCCATTCATGTCAGTCATCACTATAAGAACTTTTCTAAAAAGCAATATCACCAGCGATATGAATGCTTTATATTAATCCTTTCTTCCTGAAAGTCATAGTCTTATTTCCCCTATACCTACTGAATGATAAATAAGGTGTCAACTTTCTACAGAATTAATTTAGCTCAGGTAAATAGCCACAATGAGAGAGAGACAGAGGTAGAAAAGAGTAAAGGAAAGGGTGTATATATACATATAGAGACATATCCATAGAGCATAGAGCGAAAGCTACATCTCCTATACCCCATATTTATTCCTCATTGTTGACAACCTCAATCACTGTTTCTCAAGGAAAGGTTGCAGGCTACATTCATTGTTGAACCCTTGTGGGATCAAAGATCCTAGGTTATACACCCACATTTTTTCTTTTTGTAAAATAAGTCACCCCTTCTGGGGGGTAAGTTCAGTGCATATATTCCTTTAACCCGCAAGCCTTTTAGGTCACCTTTATGAAATTGGGCAAAGTGTACTGCTATGGGTCGCTCATCATCTTTCTTTTTATTGCCAGATGTTTCCCTATTTCCCTATTTTTATACTAAGTGTTTTTTTGGTCTTACCAATGTTTTTTTCTATTACAGGGGCAGGAGAATATATATATGACCCTTTTTGTGGCGCAGTTTATGAACTGTTTAATTTGGTATTTTTTAGTCCCATCAAAGTTAGCAAAATCCTTAGTTCTATGTACGTACAGGGAGTGCAGAATTATTAGGCAAGTTGTATTTTTGAGGAATAATTTTATTATTGAACAACAACCATGTTCTCAATGATTCCAAAAACTCATTAATATCAAAGCCAAAAACAAAACAAAAACTTACAGTCTTTACATATAAACACTTAAAACTCTACAATATAACCAAAGTGACGACTTTTATTTATTAACTTTACCCATATATAAACAAAAAACAATTCAACGGATTATTAATACGTGTCATTATCAGTGGACGTGTGTGTCTATAGGAGGATTTTATCGATGTTGATTTTTGTTTGATTTTTGATGAAGGTTTTTATAAGTCGAAACTATAATTACTCAAAAACCTTAGTAACTCTTGTACCAACAACAAGTTATTATTTTAATAAGGAGTTTTTATGTTGAACGGATTATTAAGACGTGAGGGACATGCATGTATCTTGATTCCTAAAACGATTGAAACTACCCTGATTTTTTATGGTTTAATTTGTCAAGTATTTGACGCGGTGTTTTTCCCAGTATA
>BLSH010213318.1:365521-385848 GCA_018402905.1 Glandirana rugosa | reverse complement strand
GTATTGTTGAGTGTTTTCCGCAAATTTTCGTCGCGTACATTCACAAGGTTTCGTTCCTCGCAGTGTCGAGTGGCAGGGGATTGTCCTAGGCTAGCTATGTCTTTTACAGACTTTGACTTCTAGTTCAGTCACCACCAGCCCCTATCCGTGCTGCCACTCATCCTGTCCCACACGATCCGCCTCCCAGCCTTGTTTGGACCACATAAAAGATGGCCGACACTGGACTTCCTGGTGCCTGATGAAAGAGCGCGGTCACTTCCTGTTGTGTGAACCGGACGCTCAGAAACGCGTCGCACTTTGATGATGTCACGCCGCCGCGACACTCCACAGTGTACTCCAAGCTCCAGTCCAGCGCCTTGCCGGCTACAGACGCTACAGGATCACCTCTGACTGTACTTGATGCTGCCTGTTAGGGGACGGTGAGCTGTGACGCTCCTTGCTTTGGAACACTTACATGCGCTGCTTTTAAACGCCTTTTGTGAGTTGTTATGCTCAAGATTTTAAATGTTATTAAATTTTATACAGTCTGCACTTAGAAGCGCCTCTGTCCTTGTTCATTTATCTCAATTCTTGAGGCCCTGAAATGTCAGGAATGTGCAAATACCCTCCAAATTAACCCATTTTGAAAAGTAGACATTCCAAGGTATTTAGTAAGAGGCATGGCGAGTTTTTTGAAGTTGTACTTTTTTCCCACAATTCTTGGGAAAATTAAGAATTTTTTTTTTTTTTTTTTGCACAAAATTGTCATAACAAAGTTATTTCTCACACACAGCATATGCGTATTTCCAATTATACCCCAAAATACATTCTGCTACTCGTCCCAAGTATGGCGATACCACATGTGTGAGACTTTTTCACAGCCTGGCCACATAGAGAGCTCCAACATGCAGGGAGCACCGTCATGCATTCTAGGAGCAGAAAAAAACACATGTAGTTAAAAATGAATACTTTATTTTTGCATGTTAAAAACCAAGCTTAGAAATTTGTGGACAAAAGACATATCCCATATACCAGTGTTTTTCAACTCCAGTCCTCAAGGCACACCAACAGGTCATGTTTTCAGGATTTCCCTCAGATGAAACAGCTATGGTAATTACTAAGGCAGTGAACCTGATCAAATCACCTGTGCAAACTCATGGAAATCCTGAAAACATGACCTGTTGGTGTGCCTTGAGGACTGGAGTTGAAAAACACTGCCATATACAGTACATGTATCTCATACATTCAATGATACATCAGGGATAATTAAAGGTGGAATAATTATCATCGACGATTCGCAATATCTGAATAAATTATGTGAAATACCGCGCTATATAAATCAATCAATACTCAAGGAATTTACAACTCAATTGTGCAAAACTCAATTGTGCAGGTGTAGTACAAAATATAAATATATTAAATAATAATATTAAATAATAATAGTCTGACAGCTGCTGCTTTAAAAAATCAAATGAAATAAAGTCAACACTCATATACAGAAGTCCAGTGTTAGCAGCGCTTACATAAAATGTGAGGATAGAAAAATATAAAATATTAAAAATAAAGTGCCAGTGCCAAGAAAAATTATTTTCCAGTGCTGAAAACAAAATTCTTGGGAAGTGCAAATAATCTTCAATTAGAATCCTCCACCTCTGTTCACCACGTGCGGGGGAAAAGAAATACAATTGGAGGCTCACCAGAATTATGGATACACAACGCCTTTGAGTACATCCATGGGGAACTCAGCATGGGACCATCACACATAGAATGTATGTCTCCAACCCAGCCAGCTCTGCAGGAGGATTCAAGCCAGCCTGTGCATAATCACAATCATGTCCAGAGGGTTCCTTTGCTAATATACTTCCAACCAGACACCTCCAAAAGCTGTAGCTGATCAGCTCAGATTGCCATGAGGAGAAAGATCAAAAACACCCCTCATAATAAAATCATTTATTCAAACAAATATTGCGCTTACATTCAAACAGTTTCAAAAGGACATTGATGTACAAGCAGTACGCAGGTTACCAGACAGCGATGGCACGTCAGATTCCTCCTCTCCTCTCTCCGTCCCAGCTGCTGGTGACTCGATCAGCCTCAGGTTGCCGTATGGCCACGCCCCTGACGCGTTTCGTCACTTCCGACTTGGTCACAGAGTGAACAGTGAACTGGTGAACAGAGGTGGAGGATTCTAATTGAAGATTATTTGCACTTCTCAAGAGTTTCGCAATATCTATTGCTTCTTCAGGATTTATTCCCCTTTATTCCATAGTTGTCTAACAATCAGAACATAGATAGCATGTTTAAATATTTTCCATCTATTACATAGTAGCATACATCATATTTCAAATTTCAAATAGTGCTCGCCCTTCCTTTATTGGTATTCCAGTATGGCGGCGCCGCATACTTCCAATTACAAGGGACAAATTCCCATCTCCCTTCCCTGTATAGAGAAGTGGTGCCAGGTCCACCCCCCTATGGTCTGGGTGGGTATCGGATTGTTCCTCAGGTTATCAGTGCTTAACTTTCTCAGTCCTGGCTCTAAATCTGTAAACCAGATATATGATTGCTTTATAAGTCATATCTATGTCAGATCCACTGCTATCTATGCGGTTAGTCCCTTAGGGTGTATAGCTCCTGGGCATACATACCCACTACTCCCACTGGAGATATATCATAGCTCCAAGGGGCACAATTGGACACGGAGGGGGAGCAAGGTTACACACCCACACACTACAATGGCCACGTATATTTGTATCCATTAAGTGGGCCTACAGCAATCACATTATGTCCCATGATTGTCTTACCATAATTTGTGCAGACCGGGGGTACGCAGCAGCGGGGCCTCCATGCCTCCGTACACCGCCGCGTCCCCAGTCTATTTGAGGGCAATCGATGCGGAAATGACAGAGCCACTCGGCTCTCCCAGTGTCACTTCCGCATCGGCGTCTGTAGGACGGCGCATGTGCGGGGTCCCCGCAGCCGGCGGACACTCCATATCCGCTATGGCTGGAACCACCGAACACCACCGCCTTCATGAGGTTCAAAGTCCGTATGGAGCAACGGTCGTTTTGCCCTTCTCCCTCCCCCTGTATGGGAATCAGGGTGGGACATCGTGGACGTCTGGGAGCAGAGGAGAGCTTTCATCTGAACCCTCCTCTGTCTCTATCCCCCCCAGGTGAAGACACACCTGGGGGAGGCGGTGGTGTTCGGTGGTTCCAGCCATAGCGGATATGGAGTGTCCGCCGGCTGCGGGGACCCCGTGCATGCGCCGTCCTACAGACGCCTATGCAGAAGTAACGCTAGGAGAGCCGAGAGGCTCTGTCATTTCCGCATCGACAAAGGGTTCCTGCCGACGTCATTTTATTATGACTCAGTAAGGAACTGGTTAATGCTTTCTGAAAGCCAGTCAAAGCATCTGTCACTAAATAAAATGATGAAGGAAAAGAAATTTGGCTGCACACCACTGCCAATCCAACAATGTTTATTGAATGGAAGACTGCCACCAGGACATAAAACACAGGTACAGAGGTTGACGCGATTCACACTAAAATCGTACTGGTTTGAGAAAGCATTATTTTAGTATGAAACACTTCAACCTCTGTACCTGTATGTTATGTCCTGTGACAGTCTTCCATTCAATAAACATTGTTGGACTGGTGGTGTGCAGCCGAATTTCTTTTTGTTCATCATTGCTGCGGAAGTGAGCCACGGCTAGCACCCAATCCATTTGGATCACACTCACCTGGAGCAATGTTTGCTCTTTCTTCCTACAACTAAATAAAATAGTTAGCTTACAGTCCTGTTTACACCGTGCGTTTGCTTTGCTTTAACCACTTCACCCCCCAAAGGATTTACCCCTTTAGGACCAGAGCACTTTTTGCGATTCGGCACTGCGTCGCTTTAACTGGCAATTGCGCGGTCGTGCAATGTTGTACCCAAACGAAATTGCGTCCTTTTTTTTCACACAAATAGAGCTTTCTTTTGGTGGTATTTGATCACCTTTGCGTCAGTTCTGATCACCGCTATAAACAAAAGAAGAGCGACAATTTTGCAAAAAGACACAAATTTCTTACTTTTTGCTATCCAAATCCAAAAAAAAAATAAAAAAAATAATTTTTTTTCAACAGTTTTGGCCGATTTATATTCTTCCTCATATTTTTGGTAAAAAAAAAAAAAACTAAAGTCCGCTCTCTGCTGACGTCACAGGAGTTGGGACAGACGCCGCATCATCACAACTTCAAGAGTCGGGATCCACCAGGTGCCTGGACCGACAGCTGTCTCAGCGAGCCACTGAAAGACTGAGACGCCCGCTCCCAGCCTCTCCACAGCTCAGCGCTCCAGTGAGCATGGAGGAGCAGAGCGGAGGGCTTGCTGATTGACAGTCAGCAGCTCTCTGCTCAGGGATCTGTGAGAACCGGGCCATTGGCGGTGTTCGTGCCTTGGTTCTCAGTGTAGAAGCGCCGGGGGGACAGATGCAACATCGGACCGATGCTGCATCCACCTAAGTATAACAGGGAAACAATCCGGAAACCCATACTTCTCTTAACTCCTCGCCACCAAGGCCAATTCTGACACTTCTCTTCTACAAGTAAAAATCATCATTTTTTTGCTAGAAAATTACTCAGAACCCCCAAACATTATATATATTGTTTTAGCAGACACCCTAAGGAATAAAATGGTGGCCGTTGGAACTTGTTACGCAGTATTTGCGCAGCAAATTTTCAAAAGCTTTTTTTTTTTAAAGAAACAGTTTCATGAATAAAAAGAAAAGCAGCAACGTTAGCACGATTTTTTGTATAATGTGAAACACGATTTTACACCAAGTAAATAGATATCTAACATGTCATGCTTTAAAATTGCGCACACTTGTGGAATGGAGCCAAACTTCAAGAATCTCCATAGACACTGCTTTAAAATTATTTAGAGGTTACATGTTTAGTTACAGAGGAGGTCTAGTGCTAGAATTATTGCTCTCGCTCTAACGTTTGAGGTGTATGTAACCTGTGTGTATCTGGTTCTGATACTAGCCAGTGCCTCACCAGCCACTGACCTCACTGCACGTCCCTGCTTCAAAGCCTCCATAGAAGTCTATGACAAAGCTTGCTTGAAGCACCTGAAGCTTTTGAGAGGCTTTAATTCAGCTTTAGCTTCACTTTGTTTTGGAGAAATTGCAGGTATGAGATATCCACACACACAGGGCACCTGGCAAGCTTTTTTAACCACTTCCCATCTGTGCTATAGCCGAAAGACAGCTACAGCGGGGATCTGAACTGCCGGGAGGGCGTCCATGGACGTCCTCCCATTCACGAGCTGCCTGCACAACCCCTGCAAGGCAATGAGACTCGGCTGATCATAGATCGGCCACTTACCATGTGATCAGCTATCAGCCAATGATAGATGATCATGTGATGTAAACAAAAGATCGGTGATCTGCTTTTTTTTCCTTAACGCTGACAGCGTGTGGAAAAAAAAAAAAAGACGATCACCGGCTCCTGAGAGAGGGACATCTGTCCCACACATGGAGAGGCACTGTCAGGAAGCTCACGGAATGATCCGTGCACTCCGGCGCACGCGCATTCGTGTACCAATGCGCACGCGTGCATCAATACGAATATCTGGTAATGCCCTTCGGCCTTTGCAATGCCTCAGCCACCTTCCAGTACTTCATTAATGACATCTTCAAGGACTTCCTGGACATCTTTATTGTCGTCTACTTGGACGATATATTAATCTTTTCCGTGTCATTAGAAGTACATCAGGGACATGTAAAGAGTGTGCTATGTCGGCTCCGGGAACATGGACTCTACGCCAAGGCCGAGAAATGAGATTTTGAGCGACAAAATATCCAGTTCCTGGGGCTGATCATCCCCACCGATGGAATCACAATGGATCCCCAGAAGGTCACAGCAATATTGGATTGGCTGGCCCCCACGGATAAGAAGGGAATTCAACGTTTTGTGGGCTTCGCCAACTTCTACCGCAAAGAACTTTTCAGCCATCATCCACCCTGTCACGCAGTTGACTAAGCAGGGTGTCCGTTTCTGCTGGTCTGAAGAAGCACAGGTGGCCTTTGAGACTTTAAAGAAAGGATTTACAGTTGCCCCTGTCCTAAGCCACCCTGACCCTGCCCTACCCTACATCGTCGAAGTGGATGCCTCTGAAAGCGCCATCGGGGACATTCTGTCACAACGCCAAGGCCTCAAGGAATCAACTCACTAAGTGGCAATTTTTCTCATGGAAGCTTTCTCCAGCCGAGAGGAATTACGATGTAGGGGATCGGGAGTTATTAGCAATCAAGGCCGCTCCAGAGGAATGGAGATACTTGTTGGAGGGAGCAGCACACCCAATCCTGATCTTCACGGATCACAAGAATCTGGAATATCTGAGAACTGCAAAACGTTTAAAGCCCCGTCAAGCTTGGTGGGCACTCTTCTTTTCAAGATTCACATACCATATCACCTACAGGCCCAGATCAAAGAACACTAAGCCCGACGCGTTATCACGTATGTTTGAGGATCCAAGAAACATTCCGGAACCAGATACCATTTTACCAGCTGGTAACTTCTTGCTGTTGCACACCAGTTTGTTGAATCAACTACAATCTGCTTCTGTAGGATTACACGGTCCCCCCGGAGTCACTTTACAAGCCAGTGATGGACTCCTATGGAAGGATGAACAGATCTTTGTACCCAAGGAGACTCGGACTCAGGTGTTAGGAGGAGCCATGACCACCCCCCGGCAGGCCACTTTGGCATCCACAAGACCCTTGAACTGGTGCAACGTTCATTCTGGTGGCCTGGCCTGGAGGATTGCCAAGCTTATGTGAAATCCTGCACCACCTGTATTCGGAACAAGAGCTCCAGGAGCAAGGCATGGGGATTACTCAGACCTCTGCCCACACCTGACAGACCTTGGAAGATGATTGCTATGGACTTTATAGTCGAACTTCCACCCTCCAACCAGTGTACCGCCATCTTTGTCATCATGGACCGTCTGTCAAAAATGGCTCACTTTTCGTTCCATTGAAGGACACTCCTTCGGCCACAGAGACTGCCAGGGTCTTTATTAAAGAAATTGTGAGACTCCATGGTGTGCCTAAGAATATTGTCTCAGATCGTGGTGTTCAGTTCATCTCCAAGTTCTGGAAGGCATTATGTGGAACCTTGCAGATCGAACTCTCCTTTTCACCTGCTTATCACCCCCAGACCAATGGGCAAACCGAGCGCACCAACCAGACCTTGGAGCAGTACATCCGGTGCTTCACCTCATTTGTTCAGGATGACTGGGTATCGTTGCTCCCCTTGGTGGAGTTCGCTTACAATAATGCCAACCACTCGGCCACCCAACAGTCTCCTTTCTTTGCCAACTATGGATTTCATCCTACCTTCCTACCTGACCTTGTTCCTGAATCTTCTGTCCCTGCAGTTCAGGATACTTTGGGCTTCTTCTCCCGCAACAACTTGCTGCTACAAGAGACCATTACAAAGGCTCAGGAGGACAGTAAGAGGTCATTTGACAGGAAAAGAAGAGGAGAACTGATTCTGCAACCAGGAGACCAGGTTTGGTTGTCCACAGCCAATCTAAGGCTGGCATGCCCCTCAAAGAAGCTGGCACCTAGATTTATCGGCCCCTTTCCGGTAAGAAGAAGAATCAATGACGTTTCTTTTTTACACTATCCTTGCCAGAGTCTTTTAAGATTCACCCGGTGTTCCACGTATCCCTGCTGAAACCTGCAGTGCCCGTCCCATTTCCTGACCGTGGTTCAAGACCTCCGGCACCCGTTATCATTAATGGAGATGAGGAATTTGAGGTTGAGGCCATCATTGACTGCAGGAGAAGAGGGGGTCAGACACAATACTTGATTAAGTGGAAAGGTCCAGAGGAAAATTCTTGGGAACCTGCACAGAATGTACATGCCACAGATCTGATCCGTGCCTTCTTTCACAGGAATCCGCAGAAAAAGAGACGATTGGGCACCCGGAGGTTGCCCATAAGGAGGGGGCAATGTCAGGAAGCTCACGGAACGATCCGTGCACTCACGTTCGTGTACCAATGCGCACTTGCATGCGTACGCGCGCATCAATGCGAGCGATCGTTGGCGCCAAGAGCCCTATTTAAGCCGGTTCTCCACACTGTCACTTTGCTGTTTGGTCTGCAGCTTTTGCTCCTTGTGACCTGTGTTCCTGTACCTGTTTACCTGAGACCTTGACCCGGATTGTCCCTCTACTCTGCTTGTCTGCTGCCTGCCCTGACCTCAGATTGCCTTGTGACCTGCCTCTGCCTTCTCCCTGCTGTTGTCAGATCGTTGCCGACCCCGCTTGCCCGACCCTTCTCTGCTGTCCAGCCAGTCTGCATCAGCATCCTGCTCTGCTGTCCAGCCAGTCTGCATCAGCATCCTGCTCTGCATTCCAGCCAGTCTGCATCAGAATCCTGCTCTGCTTTCCAGCCAGTCTGCATCAGCATCCAGCCCCGCTGTCTCCAGGACTGATCAGGCACTCTTACCCCACCGTGCTTTCGTGGCCGCTGTATCACTCCCAGCGGTCCGCAAGCCGGAGTTGTAGGAGAGTTCTCCCTCTACCGTCTGGCTCACCCTCCAGGTATGTAACAGGCACAGCTGCTATGCAGTGCCCTCCAGTGCCATCTACCAGTGCCCACCAGTGCCACCTACAGGTGCACATCAGTGCAGCCTACCAGTGCCCGCGAGTGCCACCTATCAGTGCCCACCAGTGCTACCTATCAGTGCCCACCAGTGCTACCTATCAATGCCCATGCACTATCAGTGCTGCTGATCAGTGTCACCTACCAGTGCCACCTATCAGAGCCCTTCAGTGCCAATCAATGCCACCTATCAGTGCCGCCTTATCACTGCCCATCAGTGCCGCCTTATCATTGCCCATCAGTGCAGCCTATCAGTGCCCATTAGTGCTGCCTCATAAGCGCACGTCAATGAAGGAGAAAAATTGCCTGTTTTCAAAATTTGAAACTGTTTTTTTTTCTTTTTCAAAATCAGAAAACCCAGCAGTGATTAAATACCACCAAAATACCACCAAAAGAAAGCCCTATTTGTGTGAAAAAAAAGATAAAAATTTAATTTGGGTACAATGTACCATGACCACGCAATTGTCATTCAAAGTATGACAGCGCTGAAAGGTAAAAATTGGCCTGGGCAGGAGGGAGGTTTAAGTGCCCAGTAAGCAAGTGGTTAAAGCTTCAAAAAGGCATTACTGAAGCATCATCAAAGCACCACTGAAGCATCGCAGAAGCATCAAAAACACATCAAAAAAGCATGTGGAAGCAGTAGGCGCTTTAATGTGTGAAGTCGAAGGACGTGTAAGGGCTCATTTACACTTTCTTCAACACAGCGCCTACAACTTCATGTGTTTTGATGCTTCTGCAATGCTTCGGTGGTGCTTCGATGATGCTTTGGTGGTGCTTTTTTGATGCTTTAATAAAGCTTGGCAGATGCCCTGTATGTGTTTTGATATCTCATACTTGCAATATCTTCAAAACAAAGTGAAGCTAAAGCTAAATTAAAGCCTCTCAAAAGCTGCAGGTGCTTTAAGCGAGCTTTGTCATAGAATTCTATGGAGGCTTTGAAGACACTTTGAATAATTTTTGGGGTATAATTTTTGAAGCAAAGCAAAGCAAAACAAACGCAAGATGTAAACAGGACTGTAAGTATTCTGACTCCAAATGTTGTAATAGTGACTTATCCCTTGCTGAGACCTCTATGCCTGGCCTGTATAAGCAGATATAATCACCACAGACAGTCTTTATAAGATAGCTTGAACTCACCAGCACCGATTCTTCCAAAAGAGTATATTTATTGCAAATAGCAAGTATGGCATACAACAAATGTGGCAGATGGTTGAAAGATGGTATCTGCAGGTCAAAACATGGTAATGTGTCCTAGGATGCGAGCAGATTGTGTGAGGCCTAAAACATGAGTGGCCATCTTCTTCCTCATGAGACAGAGAGAGGACACAGGAATAGGAAGTTACATCACAGAGTGACCCAGGAAAAGGAAATTGTCTGAGAAGCTGGGAAGGGCACACTTAGAAAACAGAACAAAGACCATGAAATATCCAAAACAACCACAAGATGGCAGTGTAATAACCAACCATGTAAACATCACTATAACTATGCATAGCATTATGTTACATGATAAGTGTAACAGCACAGTAAGCTTACTATTTTATTTTGTGACAGGGGTTCACTGGCGTTCAGAGAGCTTTAAAAAAGCGTGTCCGAAGCCATGTTTTGAAGCAAATGTAAACAAGCCCTAAATGAGCCCTTAAAGTGAAGGTTAAAACAATTACTAAAAATGTCATAAAAACCAACTACAAGTTTAGCCCCCCACCAGCTGATCACATCTCTCCAGTCCCTCCGGCTGTAGATTATGCTGTTTTCTTGTAATATAATTATCTTTTTTCTGACTTCAGGCTGGTCACATAACACATTTACCCTCAGTTACTAAGCTCTAAGGCTATTGCAAATTGGATGTGGGCTCTCTATGGAGCCTGATCTAGGGTTTCCACCTCATCCCTTTAAAACTGAACACATTACACCGGTTATGTGGCTGACTAAGGTGGCAAATAAATTCACTTAGTGCCTCATCTGCATTAAATTAGCCTCAGAACCTGTGTAATTAATATGTGCTCGGGTTTAAAGGGATGAGGTGGCAACCCTAAATCACATATCTCACTGCGGTTCCGGTGCGGATTTGCACAGAAGTCCCGTGCGTCTTTTGATCGATTTCAGATCTGAATTCAGTCAAAAATTTGGGCTGACATCGGACCTGAAACGGTGAACCAGGACGCACCAGACCCCTGCTGGGAGCAGCATGCGAAGATAGTGTGAACCCAGTCTGAAACAACTGCACTTTGTAGAGTGCAACTGCACTTGCAAAGCGCACAGTCTATTTGCCTTAAGTAAATCAACCCCAGACTTTGCACTTTTCATGTGCAGTTGCTCCAGAAGTTAATAAATGAGGAGCTCTGCTGACTTCCATCATCCAATCATGTGCAAGCAAAAATGCTGTTTTTTTTATTTTACTTTCCTTGCACGTGATTGGGTATTCTTTATAAAGTGTAGCTTTGCCTTTACTAAATCGATACCATTGGGTCCTCTTCCTATTGAGCCTTCTGCTTGCTGTAGGCAGGCTTCCAGATGCAGTGAGTTCTGCTGAAATGGTGACGTGATCAATATTCTGAGAATGATGGGTGCCATGGTAATTCCCTTTTCAGACTATGATGCCTTGCATTCATAGTTTTGTCCTCAGGCTTTCAGGTTGTGTGGGCGTCATTCAAACTAGAAGACTGAGGACATCTTGTGGGGGAAAAACAAGTACTGTGTGGGGAATTTCTGGACTGAATGTGAGTATTGCTGTTTTTTTTTTTAAACTGATTGATGGACGATATAAAAATAAAATGGGGGGGGGTGGCGTGTCTGGACGTGAGTGGAGACAGAAGTGACAGAAAGGAGCTCCGGTAATCCCAGCTACAATCCTCATCCATCCGGCCATTCCCCGAGGCTGGTGAGTGATACAAACTACCCAGATCGTTCCTCCTCACCCCCTGCCTGGCCCTGGTCTAAAAATTGTGCAGATCCCCCATTCACCTGTGTCACGATCCAGGCCGACACAGCACTCACCTCCCCGCAGCCACCACCATCTTTTAGGCCTCAGCCCTGCCGGCACACACGGATTCGGCCCCATCCTCTGCTCAGGAGTAGGGGACTAGCGATTTTGCCTCCCCTCTCGGACCTGTGCCTCCCTGCCGCGGTGTGGCAAGCATTGCAGAAGCATCGGCCATAATTCAGCCGCGGCCTATCGAGGCCTGGTGATGGCTGCCATCTTGCTACCCCCAGCATTACCATTCGGCTCATCCCATACACATCCTGGGCCTCAAAACCATAGGCTGAACAGCCCATCTGCCTGCCCACCCCCCTGAAGTTGCATAGGGGGTCTTGGAACTACTACCCATTGTCCATCATAACCAAGACCCACTGAGGCCCAGTGAAGATGGCCATCTTGGTACACCCAACTTTTTCCTCAGTGCTGACATAGACCTAGGCTGCTCATCCCGCCCCCCCCCCCCCCGCCCCTGGGGAGTACACAGGAAAGATATATTCATTAAAAAAAAACCTCAGGGTGCGTGACTAAGCTATAGTGATGTGAAGACATGCAGAGCCAGAGCTCCACACCAGCTGCTTTCAAAGAAGAGGATTATGCCCGTTCCTACTTGCCCGGTGTACCTGCCCTGCACAGAGAGGATTTGCCTGCCAACCCTATAATGCCTAGCCTGATAACTGACAATACAGAGAATGGTGCAATGAATGTCTCTGCCTTCCATGCGGTACTGTCTCCCACTGAAATGTCAGCTATCCTGCTCTCCCTCCCCACAAGGCAGGACATGGAAGCTATTGCAACCAGACTGGTATCATCGCTACACCAGGATATTACCACAGTGACCCAGAATGTGTAGGTTCTTGAAGGTACTGTGGGTGCTCTTTCTGCTGACAGGGATGTAGTAATGCAAAAAATACATGTCCTAGAGAACTTGCTTAAACAACAACAGGCCACAGACGCAACAACTACGCGGCATACCGGAGGCCACTAGACCAGCAGACTTGCGGGACACTGTTGTTGCTATCTTTAATAATATTCTGGACAGGCCTGCATCCTCGCCCATTGAAATATATAGGGTGCACAGAGTCAATGTCCCTGGCAGTAGCGAGCGTGCCCAACCTTGAGATGTCTTATGCAGAGTGCATTTTTTCCTCATGAAAGAAGAGATCATGCGGCACTCCTGGAATAGAGGCCCAGTTCAGTTCGATGGGGCCACCATCCACCTCCTTCTGAATCTCTCTTGCAGGACCCTTTACATGAGACGCCAAATAAAACCTCTAATAGGTAGGAAAAATTCCAGAAAGCCGCACTCCAAAAATGCTTCTTTATTGTAGATAAAAATCCATACAGTACACAGATAGGGCAAGAAAGCTAACGCGTTTCACGCCCTTCTCACGAGCGCTATGAGTAAGCGCTCGTGAGAAGGGCGTGAAACGCGTTAGCTTTCTTGCCCTATCTGTGTACTGTATGGATTTTTATCTACAATAAAGAAGCATTTTTGGAGTGTGGCTTTCTGGAATTTTTCCTACCTATTCACGGTTTGCACGCCGAGCTAGCACCCACAGGGCCACAGGTGTTTTGTTCAGGACCTCTTCCTCTGCAGCAGGTATCCTATATATCTACAAATAAAACCACTGTTGGATAAAATTAGGGACTGTGGGAGGCACATATGTCTGAAGTTACCCTTTTGGCCTCACTATTCGTCTACGCAATGAAGGTATGTTTTTGAATGACCCTGCGCAACTGCCGGAAGTTTTCCGCTTCCTTTGACATCGACCCGATTGACCTACCCGACTGGATGGCACTGGATACAGTTCCCAGTGGTCCTCCATTCCCACAACACAGACATCGTCGTTCTATTACCAGATGCAACTCCAGACAACAACCTACTGGTCCACTTTCTAATGAGCCCTAAGTTGACTTAACTATACTCAATATATGAATCCTGAACCTGCAACCTCACTGAGAATGTTGATAAAGTCAACCTGAAAACAACTGTCTGGATGGAATAGCAATGCAATCTTAGAATCCAGAGACATATACTGCGGCTGCCTAATATCCTCACAGTTGGACTTGGAGGTTGATGGTTCAACTGCTGTATTTCAACAACTGCCGAGAAGAAACTTTCAGAACAAACTATAAAAACACAATGGATCCTCCCTGCCTCCACTTAAACATGCTCATCTACGCCCCCTTCCCATACTACACATTCAGTGAGGGTTGGTGTGTATTATTTTTGGGAATGTTTCCCTGCTTTTCCCCTCCCCATATTTTTCTGACTCCCCACTTTTACAAAGTTCAGAAGCAATTATGCAGACGTCAGAACTTTTAGGCCTATGGTATGATAATGCACATTGAGTAGATCTTGATCAGTGTTTATATAGTTTTATTGGGGTTTTTTTTTTTTGAGCTCCATAAGACCTAACAACTTACTATCTCAATTATCTAAAAGGTCTAATGCAGGTAATATACGCTATCTTCCAGCGCCTTGATGTTCGTGATGGTATAGCATGCAGAGTCCTGTCACTACGGGAATCTGTGGTGTGATACTGCTATGAATACTGGAAAGAAGGCTTGTATATTCAGCTATGGGTATCATCCCTATAGCCCTATTATAGGGAAATACCAGTTGCCATGACAGCCTCACTGCCAGGGCTTGCATATGGCCTTGGGAGCGGACGTTGTACCAAGGATTTGTTCTGTGACCTGGACAGGGCCTTTTCAATGCTTTATTCGTGATATTTCTCCATAGGTGTACTTGGCCTATAGTTGCTCTGGTTCAATGATACGTGCCTTACTTTTGGATGTTTTATGAAGCCTATATTTTTTTTTCTGTGATTCTTCTCTTAGGTGGCAAAACAGGACTGATGGATAAGAAATGTCTTTATGGTTATGGATACTCAGAATACCCTGGGGGATAACTCCCATTATACCCCCTCAGTATTACCTATGGAGATGGACTTTTGCCCTCTCTCATGTTCGATATGGATTTATATCCAATGAAACTAACTCCTCTTGTGGAGGGCAATATCTCTACGCATTTTTTCCTTTATCCCCCCCCCCCCCCTTCAGGTTAATCTCTTTGGGAGTCCAACTGTCCTAATGGTATGGTTGTGTAGCAATTACATGTTGCATATAGTTATATGTTCACTTTGGTGTGAAATATGCTTTAATCATCATGAACTTAGATACTCCTCTTACTTCATTACATGTCATTACTGTTCTAGCAGTGTGGCATATTGATCTTCAGTGTAACTGTTCGATCACTTTTTCCTCCCCACATAGGAATCAGGGCTTCTGCCTGTTTTGAATCTTCAGAACAGGTGGAAACCTGTTGGCCTTCATAGCCATCCCTAATTGGGATATGATAGTGGTGCTAGCTTCTATACTAGCATCTTAGTTTCTATTTTCGAGCTTCCCTTCCTTTTCTCCTGCTTTTTCTTTTCCTCTCTTCCCTCCTATCTTCTTCTCTCTCTCTCCCCCCCCCCCCCTCCCTTTTTTTTTCTTTTTCTTCTCCTCCTATACCATGGGAGCCCCCGGAACGCAGCCACCATTCAGTTTTGCTCATTCAATGCCCATGGCCTGAATGAACCTACTAAGCACTCACAGGTATTGTATGAATTTCACAAGTCCAAGGTCAATGTAATTCTTTTTCAAGAGACCCATTTTAGTTCAAACAATATTCCCTCATCACATAATAAATACTTACCCGACCTGGCTTCATATTACTTTTGCCTATTCTAAATCGAGAGGAGTAGCAATTGCCTTCCACAAATTGGTAAATTATACACTGTTAGATTCCCTTAGTGGCAAAACATATACCTTGGCTAACGTATATGTCCCTAACCAGGTTCAAATAAACCATACCATCCAATACCGCCACAAACTGATGGAGTTCACTGAAGGCATAGTCATTCTCGCAGGAGATTTTAATAGTACCCTTAATCCTACACAGTTCTTATGCTCAAATTTATAGACTGAAACGATTTTTAGTATAACATAATATGATGGATGTGTGGTGCACTCTCCATCCTACGGACAGGGACTATTCCTTTTACTCGGCAGTTCATTGATTTTTTCCTGGTAAGTCATTATGCTTTAACATACCACCCTCAAAGTAGGATCGGTAACATATTGTGGTCCAATCATGCGCCAGTGTACTTGTCCCTATCCCTACCTGATCTGCCTGGTCATAACTGGACCTGGAGATTGAAGGACTCACTATTGCTAGATGACCTGTGCTCTACAGAATAAAGTGAAGGTTCTGGAGTGGCCATCTCAGTCTCCTGACCTAAATATCATTGAGCCACTCTGGAGAGATCTCAAACGTGCAGTTCATGCAAGACAGGCCAAGAATCTCCAGGAACTGGAGGCTTTTTGCCAAGAAGAATGGGAAGCTTTACCATCTGAGAAGATAAAGAGTAGTTTCTGTTGTCATTATGATTTAAAAAGAGTAAACACAGTTGATTGATAATAAATGGCTTCAGCCAAACGCTAACCATGAGTGAAAGAAAAGTTTTTGTGTTATCATTCATATTCTCTGAAAAATGGCCAAAAAATCATGAAATTCTGCCAGGGTATATAAACTTATGAGCACAACTGTAAGTTAAAACCCCAACATTCAAGGTCTCTCGGTCGGCCAGCATCAGTATAAACTATCTGTTTATGCAGACGACCTTTTGTTATATGTCTCCGATCCTCAAGTCTCTATGCCTGCCATTGTCGAAGCTTTCACGGAATTTGGTTCTTAACATATCCTTACCCAAAACCACTATCCCCCAACTTCAATCCACATTCGAATTAAAATGGCAGCAAAAGGTTGTTAAAAAATTGGCATCTACATCCCTACCTTCTTACCTACTCTACCAGAAACCAACTATATGCCTCTGGTACAGATGATTCATACGTGTCTTAAATCATATGATAAACCAAACATTTCATGGTTCGGCCGTATGAATATTGTCAAGATGGACATCCTGCCGAAGTTTCTTTCCATCGGTCAACAGAGCTATTTGCAACTTCATCTAGAAACATAAGAAGCCTAGGACTAGCTTTACTACTCTAACACTACTTAAGATGGGGGGGGGGCTTTGCTCTCCCTGACCATTCGCTTTATTACCATGCATCGTCGCTGATCCGGATAGTAGATTGTTATCACGGTACCTCCATTAAGCTGTGGACGTTACTGGAAAACAATTTGATTTCTCCCAACCTCACATTGATAGATAGATCCATTGCATAGACCAGGTCCAGCTGTTGCAAAACTACAAGTCCCATCATGCCTCTGCCTCTGGGTGTCATGTTTGTGGCTGTCAGAGTCTTACTATGCCTCATGGGACTTGTAGTTCTGCAACAGCTGAAGGTCTGCTAATTGCATATCCCTGACATAGACCATCTGATGACCTAATGCCCCTCATGACTTCCACTATGCTTAGAATATGGGACCGATACCTTGCCAAAGGCTTACTGTCCTTGAGACCTAGCCCTTTGACCCCACTGTTTGGACTTGCATCGTTCTCTCCAACATATAATAACTCATATCACATCTGTTCCCATTCAATGGGCTCAATTATAACTGATGATTTATATGACGTTCTACTTATAGGCTTGTGAAATGTATATCTTACTGACTGGTATGACCTGTATACCTTGCTTGTTAAAACAATAAAAATTTTTGCAATGAAAAAAAAAGAAAAATAGGAGAATAATAACTCATATTTCTGTCTTGGCAAAAATCCATACCCCTCTCTTGCGCGATACAACCCAAAATGGTAAACTCCTTCCTTTATCTGGCATACTATCCACATGCCATAATTCTTCTGGGGCCTGGCTTACTCAACAGACGCACTTTCTAAATAAATTGCCAAACATTGATGAACTGAATAGACCACAGACAGCCTTTGAATCACTGTTATCCCAGTCTGACAGAATGGAGCACTTGCTATCCCAAATATATCAGATGTTGATTCAGATCTCTCATCAGACCGACCTCCATTTATATCAAAATGGGAACGGGAGATGAGCGCATCCCCTGATGATATGGATTTGAGCAAAACACTGGCACTGTACTTTAAACTATCTATCTCATCCCATGCCCACAAATTAAATTACCGAATTGTGTCTAGATGATACCGCTGCCCTACTATTCTTAATAAGATCGATCCAACAGTGCCATACATGTGTTGGAGATGCCTACCGGCCATTGGCACCATGACACATATTTGGGGAACATGCCCGCGAATTACTCCATTCTGGGATAAAATTCTCTGTCTCTACGACAAATTAGTTGGAGACAAATTTTTAAACGAACCTCGCATAACTATATTGTTAATGTTGCCAGGCTCTTATAAGCAAATAAAGAAGAACTTGATATGTCATTTCCTAACGGCGGCTCGTTCTATAATTACTAGATTTTGGCGTTGACCTGCAACCCCTTCGTTGGCAGATTGGGCTTGTGAAATGGACAGAATCGAGCACCTTGAACGTATGATTGCTTGGGATGCCAATAAAAGTGAATCCCACAGCATTATGAGGACTGTATGGTTGCACTTCCGGTTTTCCTCAGATTTTGATGATTTTATAACAGATACATCCACTGACGTCTCTCTGGGGCCCTCCCATGTGTAGCTTTTGTCGCCCTTTTTACCTCTTCCCCCATCTTAACTTTATCCTTCCTTTATTTTCCTCTTCCCCCCCTCCTTTTTCTTTCTTTCTTTCTCTCTCTCTCTCCCCTCCTCAACTTTCTCTTACTCTCATGAACAAGATTATGGTTACATTTATTGTAGCACCACTGTATTTTCATGCCATATTTATTGAGCGATTTTGTTGTTTCAACTCACTCCCAGTGGTCTACTGGTTAAATTAATTTCTTCACAATTGCTGTGCTCACTTTACTGTGTCTTAGTAACCTATTTCCTCTGTATCATATTCAGATATTATTTGACCCTGATGGGGTTTACTTCCTCTATATTCCCCTGCAAAGTAGAAGCATAATGGGCTACTATGCATCGCATAGTAGCCCATTATGTGTCAATTACCTGCAAACAAAGCCTGTGATGTCCAGCAGGCAGCGTCCATCTTCAGCCCCTCTTCCTTCCGGGGCCGCGACTTCAGCTCTGTGACTGGCCAGAGTTGCGTGACATCACTCGTGCGCATGCGCGCGGGAGCCGCCAGTCACGGCACAATTTCAGTGGAGAAACAGTACGGAAGCCATTTCTTCACTGTGCAGGTGCCGAATGACATCGGCAATGCGAGTACACTGTATATCTCCTAAACCGTGCAGGTTTAGGAGATATGCAGGCACCTACAGGTAAGCTTACCTGTAGGTTAAAGTGGTTGTCACGGGTTGACAACCACTTTAATGTACACTTGTACATCTGTTGTAATTGAGCTGATGCACTCATGTTTTCAATCTATATATTTTGTAATTGTTTATGACATAATAAAAACAGATTCAACATAAAAATAAAATAGGTCAGAGTTGGGCAAAAAATTGCTATAAAAAGTGAGAACTGATGACAGGGTCTCTAGGAATTAAAGGTAAGGTATCTAGGAATTATTGTTTCTAACAAGAAAAAAGCAGTCCAATGTATGTCCACATTTTTCAATACATCCATGTCCACACTTGTGAGTTTACTCTCTTTATCTACAAAGATGGGAATTTTTTTTAATACCCTAGTAACCATTTTACCAAATGCATTTCAAATGAGAGAATAGCAAGTATGCAATGTTGTACCTGAAACTCTCTGAAAATCAAAGGAAACCATCTCTTGCACCTACAAATCTTGATCCATAAGCTAGTGAACAATCTGAACCAGCCTCCTAATCCCCCCCACCTTGCCAAGGCAAACCTTCATGCAGAGGGGGGCTTCTCCTCTGGCAGACTTGATCTGCCAAGGATCTCAAGGAAGCAGAGGCTTTACCTGTCTGGATCCGTTGACAGACTTTCCATAGAACAAAGGGAACAACTGTTAGCTGTATAAAAGGATCCAGGTTCACACTTATTATTGTTAGCAGGGTATTGAATTATGTGCTGGAAGCTTCTTGTATACAGTAATTCACTTTACTTCATGGAGAAATAACAGAACATGTCTTTACATTATGAAAAACAGGAATTGAACACAAACGAGTGCACACTTACATATAGAGGGTACATCCTGTGATTAAATTACCATAAATACACATGAACTATACACTATAATACTACAGCTCCACCTGCTGCATAGATAAGTATAATGCATAGAGTATATAGTTAGTTTATATGCAATCATCCTGTTGTTCTTTACAACAGTTCTCTCAAGACTTTTTGGGCTGGGGAAGAGAGGTACTCTTGCCTCCTGTAAGGTTTTTAACCACTCCAGATCCGCGCTATTGCCGAAGTACGGCTCCAGCGCGGATCTGAAATGCCGGGACGTCGTCCCCTGTGCACGCTCCTCGCGCGCCCCCTGGCGGCAGCGGCGGCGCGCGCTCGCCGCACGCTCCGCGAGCGTGCCCGTTGCTCGGGCGGACTCGATGTACGCCCGAGACCCGCCGATGTCTTTTAGCAGCCTCAGAACGGGGAACCGCCGATTCTGTGACAGGGGACATACCAGATCTACTGATCCCTGTCACTGGGATCAGTTTAATCTGTTATGTCCCGGCCAGCCCTGCCCCCCCCCCCCCCCACAGTTAGAACACACCCAGGGAACATATTTAACCCCTTCACTGCCCCCTGCAGGTT
>BLSH010213318.1:344638-365511 GCA_018402905.1 Glandirana rugosa | reverse complement strand
TCCTCTTTAGTCTATGGCATCAAAAAAAAGTAAGTTGGACGACCAACTTAACTTTTTTTACTACTTATATATCCGACGGAATTACAGAAGAAACAGACGTAGACGTCACCAAAACGTGTCTTAAGACACCGAGTGTACGATCAGGATTCGAAGATTTTTTTTGGAAGTAACTAGGAGGAAATTACCTGTTTGCGAGGGAAAGTCGCGTTGAAACCTACTATAATAATTGGGGAAGGAATGACCCGTGAATTTGGGGGGAGGACGGGTCTGGTTAAAAACCGAAAGTCGCGACAGCGTAAAACTTACTGTTAACGCGCCGGCACGCTGTAACATGGGTTTATTTTAAACGCAGGAAAAAAAGGGTGTTTACCTCGAAAGAAAGCCACCATAAACTAGATTTGTACTTTAGCAAAAAGTAAAAAATATTGTTCTTTTTTGCAAAATTGTCGCTCATTTTTTGTTTATAGCGGCGATCAGAAATGACGTAGGGGTGATCAAATACCACCGAAAGAAAGCTCCATTTGTGGGAAAAAAAGGACGCAAATTTTATTTGGGTACAATGTCGCACGGCCGCGCAATTGTCATTCAAAATGCGACAGCGCTGAAAGCCAAAAATTGGTCTGGGCAGGAGGGGGGTTTAAGTGCCCAGTAAGGAAGGGGTTAATAATATCATCCAAAGTTGCGCTGAAAGGGAGCGTTTGTCCATTAAAGGAGGATCAATGAAGGTTTTTTTTAGAAGCTTAGGACTAGCATGTGAGCCACAGAATTCTGTGCAAAACCACTGCAGATGCAGACAAAGAAGACATTAAGGCAGCCTATATATTCATCATTTTTTTCAATTCAACCAGCAGGTTGAATGAAAAAAAACTACGGTATCTGATTTCTCCTTCCACACATTGGATATGGATGGGGGAATCCACCCGCTATGCTATTATGTTCTAACAGCAGGGAGCCTTCCCTGCCATTGGGAAAACCCGGCAGGTTGGTTTAACAGAAGTTGATTGGTAGATCAACTTCTATTCAACCAGGGTGCCCATACATGGATTGACATTCATCTGGCTCAGCAGGGATCCATGTTTATGTCTTGAACTATTCAATGCAAGGTCCTGGCACAAAAGCCTGGCCCACTCTGAGACAGTCTGAGAGACCAGAGCCGACCATGAACAGGATTTGGCTACATTCACACCAGCGATTTAGACTGGTGCAAATTGTAGTGGCAAGAATCTTCTGATTCCTGCTGTGGCTGTAAATGGAGAGGTGCGGAAGCCAGCCCCATTCACTATAATGACAGGTTGTCAGTGGCCGCAGCTATTCGAAGCTCACTGCACAAGCCAATGATTACCTGCGGTGATCGCTGCTGGATACACTTTGTGTGCAACCAGCAGCGATCACCGCAGGAAATTGCCGCAAATACCTATGGCTGCTGTTGACCTGTCATTATAGTAAATAGGGCTGATGGCTGCACCAATCCACTCAAAGCCACAGCAGGAATCAGAGGATTCCCACGACTACAATTAGCAATGGCCTAAATCGCAAGTGTGGATGTAGTCCTTTAAGAGCATTATACACGGAAAGAACAACTGACTCCATCTTACAGTCCATCGGATGTTCCCAAGATGGACTAGGGATTATGGGATTCATAGTGCGCACAGAACAGTCCATATGATTGCAACTACTCATTCCAAACAAAAAGGAAGTGAAGGAAATAATGAGAGGTTTGGGAGCTCAGACAGGATGTTACAAGGAGGCACAAAAACAAAATAGGCTACAGAACCATTAAATGTTAATGGATTATTTTTGGAGAATACCCACGTCGGCTCTCACACCTGTTTACCCCCTATGGACCAGACCATATTTTCACATTTCCACTATGTGTCTATTCATGAGTCTATAACTTTTTAATTACTTGTGATACAGAAATTACTCATATATTTTTTTTTGGGGGGGGGGGGGGGACAGTGCTTTCTTTTGATCTTAAGGTCCTCTGAGAATTTGTTTAATTTATTTACATTTTGGCTGAAAAAAGAACAATAGTTTGAAAAAAAATGAATTTTTTCAAGTTTAATCAGTAATATTTTGAACGCTGCTGCACTGTGAGGAAACATCCCTGCTGTTTCACACAGTAAGCAGCCGCAGGATCTCAGTCATGCACATGTGTAGTGCAGCAGGAAAAAAATGAAATGAGCTGCTACTGCACAGTAAGAATTACATGGCTGCACCCGCACATTGGGTCCATCAGGAAGTACAGGCAATGGCAGCTGAAGTAAAGGCGAAGACTGTCTACCGTGGCTGCTCCAGCAAAAAAATATACGGAGAGGAAAAGGAAAAATGATAGAAAATATTGACACTCAGGAGAGTAACAAGGAAAGATGCAGATAAGAGGATAGAAAGCCATGGACAGACAGGAACCATAGTCTCCAGGATACAGTATCCGGGTCCTGCAGTCCTACAGAAGCAAACCAACGTTACCTGTCATATCTGTTTCAGTGCATAGAAGCATGAAGGGCTTACTACTGAATGAAAGACAAGGCCGTCGCCACGACTCTTGGAAACTACAGACACATACTGTAGCTTAACTAGGGAAACTGAAAGGATTATATCCAACCTATCTATAACTTAAGCCAGCCATACATGGATCACAATTGGGAACGTTCAGCAGGGAACGGCCAAATTACAATACATGTATGGAGACTGTGGTTGTACAGAAGTCGATCTGCTAACCAGTCGGAAAAATGCCACTCGATTAGCTCCACTGGCTATAGCCGCCAATGCTGATCAGTGTATTCTGATGGCCGGAAAGTTTTGAAAGTTTTCAAGCTGTTAGAACACAATAGATCAGTGGGAGTGATCTCCCCATTCACATCAAGTGTATGGATGGGGTAGGGTTGCCACCTCATCCCTTTAAAACCAAACACATATTAATTACACAGGTTCTATGGCTGATTAAGGTGGTAATTAACACTTGCCGACAAGGTGGCTCGATATCACAAACCACATGGCGGCGGCTGCGAGATCATGCACTGTGAGTGCGCGCCACCGGAGGCATGCTCGCGAGCTCACTGTGTTGGGGGGGGCAGGGAGCGGGTAGGGCGGACTTGATCTCCGCCGGCTACCCGTGATGCCCCCCCCCCACAGTGAAAGAACGGAGATTCCTCTATATGGAAGCCATGATCACGCCCCTTCCCCTGCCAGTCAAACACTAACACAGTTAGAACACGCCCAGGGAACACAGTTGACCCTTAGAGCATCCCCCCAGGTTAACCCCTTCACTGCCAATGGCATTTACACAGTAATCAGTGCATTTTTATAGCACTGATCGCTGTATAAATGCCAATGGTCCCAAAAAAGTGTCAAAATGGTCCGACATGTCCGCTGAAATATCGCAGTACCACTAAAAATCGCAGATCGCCGCCATTACTAGTAAAAAATAAAAAAAATAAAAACCCCAGAAATGAATTCTCATCATCCGTAAACGCGGCAACTTTTGCGCAAACCAATCAATAAACGCCAGTTGCGATTTTTTTTTATCACAAATATGAGGAAGAATATAAATTGGCCACAACAGATGAAAAAAATTTTTTTTTTATATTTTTTTTGGATTTGTATTTTAGCAAAAAGTAAGAATTATTGTTTTTTTTTTTGCAAAATTGTCGCTCTTTCTTTGTTTATAGCGGCGATCCGAAATGACGCAGCGGTGATCAAATACCACCAAAAGAAAGCTCTATTTGTGGGAAAAAAAGGACACAAATTTTGTTTGGGTACAACTTTGCACGACCGCGCAATTGTCAGTTAAAGTGACGCAGTGGCGAATCGTAAAAAGTGCTCTGGTCCTAACATGGAAAATTCTTCCGGGGCTGAAGTGGTTAAGTGCATCAAAAACTCACAAAAATGTAGATGCACAAGTGTGAACCTAACCTGACATTTATTACTCCTTAACAGCACCAACTCCAGATCGCACATGCTGCTTCCCCAAACTTCCTGTTGGGATTACTAGACCACAAAGGGCAGCACAGCACCTAGCGGCTGTCCATGTATTAGCCTTAGGAGTGGTGAACAGCTTGCCGTCCTGGGCTTTGTACCTGTAGGTTTTTGGGGAAGCAAAATGATCACCGGCACACCATCAATATAAGGTAAATTATTATTCGCCACCATAAAAGCAAGCAATGTTTCTGGGCTTCAGGGGACCCCTTTCTCAGGCAGGTAGTGACCAGTAAAGCCCTAAAACATTGCTTGCTTTTAGACCCCTTTCACACCAAGGAGTTTTCCAGGCACATTTGCGCTAAAAATAGCGACTAAAAAGCGCCTGAAAAACTCCCCCCAATACACCCCAGTGTGAAAGCCCGAGTGCTTTCACACTGGGGTGGTGCGCTTGCGGGGTGGTAAAAAAAGTCCTGCAAGCCGCATCTTTACATCGGTGTATTCACAGCTCCTATACCGCCCCTGCCCATTGAAAACAATGGGGCAGCGCTCCCGAAGCGGTGAACACCACTTTGGGAGCACCGCAAACCGACACTTTTAACCCCTGTTTAACCCCTTGTGGGGGGGTTAAAAGCACACCGCCGCCACCCCAACAGCAGCGCCATAGCGCCGCTATAACGAGCGGTAAATCGCCGCAAAGTAGCTGTGTTTTACCGCTAATGCTCGGACGGCTCCGGTGTAAAAGGAGCCTTATGGAAGCAAATAGAAGATTCACTTGATATTGATGGTGTGCTGTGGTCACTGATGTGCCATCAATCAGTTCAACACAGCACCTCCTTATGGTCTGTGGCTGTAAGAAGTATCTTTGTGTGGATGTATACAGCGTACATTCACAGACTGGGAGATGAAGACGCAAAGATGGCCCCATAGGACCCTGCAAAGGAAAGGAGCCAACCTGAAGCCAGAGATCATGACTAATGCCTGGAACACATGATGAGGTTATCAGACAAATTATCATTCTTTTTTTTTTTTTGCATGCTAGTCTCATTTTGAAAATGAAGAGTTTACTAACCACTTGCCGAACAGCTCACCCACTTTTACTGCTGCAATGTGGCAGCTGTGTGTGAATCACCGTATATGGCGGCCCCTTTAAATAACTATAGCAGGCGCGTACATGCCCCAACGGAGGCGCGTGTGCGCGCCTGCTGCACAGCGGTGCTGGCCACCTGCAATCGCTCCTCAGAGAAACAGAACGGGGGATCTGTCAATGTAAACAGACAGATCCCCGTTGTCTCAGGGGAGCAGAGAGAGATCTGCTTTTCCTAGTACTCAGGAACAACGCTCTCTCTGTACTACCAGTGTACACACTGCCCCCACATTTAGAAACACCTCCCAGGGATCACATTTAACCCTTTGATCGCCCCCTAGTGTTAACCCTTTCCCTGCCAGTGCCATTTATACAGTAATCAGTGTATTTTCATAGCTCTGATCGCTGTATTAATGTCAATGATCCAAAAAAAGTGTCAAATGTCTCTGATCTGTCCGCCACAATGTCGCAGTCCCACTAAAAATCGCTGATCACCGCCATTACTAGTATAAAAAAAAAATAACAATAAAAATGCCATAAAAATATCCCCTATTTTGTAGACGCTATAACTTTTGCGCAAACAATCAATATACGCTTATTGCAATTTTTTACCAAAAATATGTAGAAAAATACATATTGGCCTAAACTGATGAAGAAATTTGTTTTTTTTTATTTTTTTGGGGGATATTTATTATAACAAAAAGTAAAAAAAATACTGTTCTTTTTTTAAAATTGACACTCTTTTTTTGTTTATAGTGCAAAAAATAAAAACCACAGAGGTGATCAAATACCACCAAAAAAGAGCTCTATTTGTGTGAAAAAAAGGACGTCAATTTTGTTTGAGTACAATGTCACACGACCACACAATTGTCAGTTAAAGCGACGCAGTGCCATATTGCAAAAAATGCTCTGGTCAGGAAGGGGGCAAATCCTTCCGGGGCTGAAGTGACGAAAAATTCTCGTATGATAGAATTTAAAATTTGGGACGTGATGTAATGTGTTATATTTTTGAAACGACAACTGTACCAATCAAATGAAAATTGTATGAAAAAAATCTTTGTGCTTGTCCCATCGGATAATTTCACATGAATTGTTGTGATTGGCTCTCAAAAGCTTTGTACTAACAATCAGATTATCGTACGATCACTTGAAAAGCGGTATTTTTTTAATGATTTTCTGATCATGTGCATGGGCCATAACACTCAGAGGACAGCTGACTCTGCACAATGTCTTCATCAGATTTCCTCAGAATTTGACTTTAATTGCACCATCCTTCCTCAGGATAATAACATGCAACCTGAAAAATAAAACAAATCTAACGTGATGAATTAGGCTACTTTCACATTGCAGCTGCGGAAAAACCCCACTAGTTTTACCGGCGCTGTAGCGCTGCTTTTCAGTCGGGAGTGCAAAGCTTTTAACCCCCCACAAGGGGTTAAAAGTGCTGGGGCCCTGGGCTTCTGAGGCAGTGTGCAGCCGCTTTGGAAGCGCTTGCCATTCATTTCAATGACAGGGGCGGTAGAGGAACGCTCCGCTCACCACATCGCCCCAAAGATGCTGCTTGCAGGAGTTTTTGTAACGTCCTGCAAGTGCACCGCCCCAGTGTGAAACCACTCAGGGCTTTCACATTGTGGTGGATTGGGAGGGGGGGGGGGATTTTTGAGGTGCTTTACAGGCGCTATTTTTAGCTAAAAGCCTAAGGCTACTTTCACACTGGAGGCGCTTTACAGGCCTTTTTGTGCTAAAAACAGCACCTGTAAATTAACTCCTAATGCACCCCAGTGTGAAAGCCCTGAAAAAAGCGCCTGAAAACGGCTCCCCCTGCAGCCCCAGTGTGAAAGCCCTGAAAAAAGCGCCTGAAAACGGCTCCCCCTGCAGCCCCAGTGTGAAAGCCCTGAGTGCTTTCACACTGGGGCGGTGCGCTTGCAGGAAAAAAAAAAGTCCTGCAAGCTGCATCTTTGGGGCGGTGCGCTGAGCTGTGTATATACCACTCCTACCCCGCCCCTGCCCATTGAAATGAATGGGCAGCGTATCTGAAGAAGCGCAGCTGGCTGGCACGTTTAACCCCTTTTTAACCCCTTGTGGGGGGTTAAAAGCGCACTGCTGTCGCCTGAATAGCCAAATTAGCTGCGTTTTACCGCTAACGGCTTTGGTGTAAAAGTACCCTTAGTGAACAATAAACTCGTTTCATTTTGTACATATATTGTACGTCTAAAGTCACCAAGGACCCCTGCACCATTTTCTTTCATGTCAATCTATTACAATCTAAAACACCCATTCCCTCAACATACATGGCCGCTGTTCTGCCAAACTAGCCAACTCGTCATAGATTCCAACCACGTAACTTCCTGCTTCTTTACATCATCCGTAATTGGAGCTTTTGACGAATTGCTGTTCCTCCACACCTTTCCACGCCCCATTCTTACTCGCCAGAGTGGGCGCGGCTACACAGCCTCTCTCTTTTCTCCTGCCTCGCTAGTATAGGCGGATCTCACTTGACGTCAGCCGTAGGCAGTAAGAGACAGAAGTTCTACGAGGCTCGCGAGCCATTTTGTGCCTGGTTAACCACGAGCGAAAGGCTTACAGACTGGAGTCCAGAGCGAGCTACGGATCCTCCCGGGCCCCCTACGAAAGCGGTAAATGACGATGAGGGGAAATCCTCCACATACGCGCTGATAGCACCGCGCTCTCTGTGCGCGTCTCTGGGAATAGCATTGTGTGTGGGGACAAAGGCGGGCCGCCATTTTGTTTTGTGTGAGCGGGAAGAGATGTGTGTAATGGCTTCTGATTTCCATGCTTTACCTCAGGGAATTTTAATAGACATGAGGCTTGTGTTTTTAAGATTTTAATGCTGCCCATGCAATGTACAGCCTTTACCAAAGGTCAATTCGTTTTACTATGGAAGCAGGCAGGCCCTTCTTCTGTATAGTGGGGTTGTACCGTGTGTGGTCAGCTTGGCCGTGTGCGCCATGTATGTGGTGGTTGCAGGGGATGCTTTATGGTGACTCCATTATACCAGAGGGGAAGGGGATATATATATATAACATTTTTTTTTTTTTATTAGTGTAGTTATGTTTTATCTCCGTGCCCAGTCGCTGCTCTTCCTTCATTGCTTGAGCTCTTCCTTTCATGTTAGGAGGAGGCGTCTCATTGCTTTAGTAGCTGATGTGGCCTCTGCCGCCATTACACACATTCAAAGCAATGAATGAAGAGCAGCCCAGCTGACTGCCCTATACAATCTGGCCTACGAACCGTGCACTATACACCCCCTGGCATGTTTCACACCGCTGCAGTTCACCCACGTTTTCCCATAGACTTTCCACCGGGTCACACTTTTTTTATTTTTTGGCTGATTTTCTACACGCATGCCAAAAGATGCAGCATATGTCTTTGGGGCTCTTTGAATGCCCTTATAAAGTATATGGGAAAACAGCAGGTACACCCATGCTGTGGCTACACTGCAGTGCGAAACTGGCCTGAGGGTCCATTCACACCAGAAACTGCAGGTCTGCTGCACCCTTAAACCCCACCCCCACTTTTTTTTTTCCCTATATGCACAGTTGCATGTCTTTTAAGCATGAATACTATTATACAGTATATAGCATCTTTATTATACAGTAATTATATAGCATCCACAGTTTGAAGCTCTTTAAACTTTTACATGCAGCCCATGCGTGGCTTTTCTATCCGTTTGTCCAATGAGGCCACTTCTGTCTTCCTGTGGGCTTTTATGTGCATTGTGATGTGTTGGCAGTGCGTTTGCGGGGATTTTTGCATTTCCTCGCTGCACTGAAATTGCCTGGATTTTGGACCGTATGCGGTTAGAATGCAGTTAACCATGCACCCATCTGCATCTGGTGTGAATGGTCATTTAAAGTGGTAGTAAACCCTAAAAGCTATTTTTACCTACAGGTAAGCCTGCATGGTTCAGGAGATATTCGCCCTGCATGCAGCCGCTGACATTAGCGGCGCATGCGCTCTGACGATGCGGCCGGTAACTCAGAGCTGGCTGCCGGTGCGAAGAGCTCCCGCACGCGGGAGTGACGTCACGCGGCTCCGGCCACTCACAGCGCCGGAGCCGCGTACCCGGAAGACAGAAGAGGACAAACATGTCAGCGTCCTTAGCGCTGACCGACTCGGGCATCGGGGGCCTCGTTCTAAGGTAAGTATTTCATAATATGTTAGTATGCGATGCATACTAACATATTATGCGATTGTCTTGCAGGATTTTTTTTTCTTTTGTCAGCGGGTTTACTACCGCTTTAAGCTAGCAGTAAATCTTTGAGCCCTTTCCATGGTAGCGGTAAAGCGCTAGGGCTTTACCGCTGTTAGAGCAATGCTTTTTCGGCTACTAGTGGGTTCTTTTTAACCCCCAAGAAGGGGTAAAAGCGCCCGTGGTGCGGCACTTTGGAAGAGCTGCCCATTCATTTCAATGGGCAGGGTGGTTTAGGAACATCACTCCTGCACCACCCCAAAGATGCTGCTTTTTTTTCCTGTCCTGCAAGCGCACTGCCCAATGTGAAAGCACTGGGGCTGCAGAGGAGGCAGTTTTCAGGCTCTTTAAAGCGCATGAAAACCACCCCAGTGTGAAAAGTGTTTTAGATTTACTAAATCGTGTTCTATTTGGACATGCCTAAACAATGCATTCATCATATACTAAGTTGTGCTGAATGCATTGGTTTTTGTGCTTTCCTTTCTGCAGGCTTAACGTGATATTAAAGGCAGGGGGGTGTGTTTTTTTTTTTTTTTTTTTAATTATAACTATAACATGATATACTTGCCTGCTCTGTGCAATGGATTTGCACAGAGCAGCACCAATCATCCTTTTTGGGGTCTTTTGTGATCCTCATCCTGGCCCCTCCCTAATGCCCCCATAGCAAGCAGCTAGCTATGAGGGGCACCTGATGCTCTGTGTGTCCAGTAACACAATGAGCTTGGCCCTGCCCCCACTCCCTCCTAATTGGCTCAGTGGCTGAAACTGACAGTGGTGAGGGCCAATGCAGGAGGGCCCCTGCACCTAAACTGTAATACAAGTTCCCACTTAAACAGTGTATTCAGTAAATACTAGGGGTCAACCGATATGTTTTTCTTCGAAGGTCAGTACCGTTTTTTGGGTGTTTTTTTTCGGCTGCTTTTCAGGCCGATATCCGGTGCTGATATTCTGTATTCTTTTTTTTTTTTTTTCTCCAAGCTTTGTTTAATTCACTGGGAGTCACAGATGCTGAGGTTTGTTGGGGGATGGGAACCTCTCCCTTATTACATCATTGTGTCATTTCCTATGAGGGGGAGGTGACTGGAGAAAATTGTGGTGTGTTTTTGGTCAGTCAGAAAAGAGGCGGGTCCTTAGCATTCCATTGTTCAGTGTTTGCTCCCATTAAAAGGTTTTTGATGAGCCTGTTTTCAGAACCTGGGGCCCTTTCACATTTACTGGTTTAGTTTACCTTTCTGACTGTTTTATATAACATGCACCCATGCTCCTTGGATCTCCTCACTGGATCACAGGGTGCATCTTCCTGGTGCGATCGCCCACACAGCCGCATTGTCTATTCATAGATCCATTCTCAGGGATCTGTGAATGGGAAGACTAAAAGTCCCATTTGCATAACAGAAATGGGACTCAGATCATGCTGGCACAAGTGTGGTAAGCTTGGAGTTTGATTACTTCCCCACAGCACCAGAATAGTAGACCTGTTCTTCTGTATGGGCCAGGGGCTCACAATGTAGGAGGCTGAGCATTGTACCAGAGATGCATTTATGGTTGTGTTTTGTAGGATTCAATACATACCTTTTTAATAAATACAAGTTTTTTTTTACAGGCATTTTTTAAAATGTTTGCAAAAGGTGGACTATGCCTTTAATGTGTATGCAGACTGCTTTTTCTGTGCTGTAAATGCCATTTACTAAATGAGGCAGAAACAGAATCTGGGTTTTCCATGGTGTGGATGTACAGAAACCCCTTTAAGATTCCTCTGGAGGTTGCCAGGGTTTCCTTGAAGAAAAATGAGCAAATTCTGTGCGTCGCATAAGTAGCCCAGAATGGGCCATCATTGTTGGTTTGGGTATCTCTTGTGCAATCGTGTGTGTGTGGTGTGTTTTTTTTTTTTTTTTTTTTTTCTTCTCTGGCCCCTGAGACTAGGAGTTCCGCCAATCCTTACAATAGCTAGTGGGTGTGGCCTAATGGGGATTATGACATCTGGGGCCGGTTGCACTACTAAATGTGTACTATACAGGCATTTTTGTGCATAACACATCTTTAAGCAGTGTTTTTGCTAATGAAACCAAAAAATCTTGACTAATGATGCTGTGTTCTGAACACAAGCAAAATGGTTTTTATTTTTGGTAAATCTAATGTGGTATTGTGGAGACAACCTAATATCCATAGAGCAGTGAAAGTGCAAAAGAATTGGGCATTTGACAGTGGTCTCTGGATATATGTAAAAATACACAAAAATATTGAAATAGAAAATTATAGTATTTACTCATACAGAAACATATAAAATAGGAAATGTGTCCATGAAGCCTGACCATAAAATCCATGAGAAGAGGATCCATCAGACCTAGCTTGGAGCTTGCCTACATGTTTTGCATTATACACTGCTTCCTCAGGGCATCGATCTCCATATCTAGCAACAAAAGAGAGGTTTGGGACTTTAATTGAAGTAGTGTCCAAAAGAGGGGGTCACCACCACCATCCCTATCAATACACAATAAGGCAAGGGTAGGACTTTAAATGAAGTGTGTGCTTGCAACTTGTGTAAAAAAGTTTAAAGTATATTTATTAATACATGCAACCTAATATTGGGTACATGAATGAATACCAGAGTATGAACATTAAAAATTCATATTGTACATAATGTATACATGCATGGGTAGAAATTAAGATTCAATCTCCATATCTGACTGTACAAATCTGATAAGCATTAACGGAGTACAATTATATACATAAAATTACATACATCTAATCATAAATTGAGAAAATTGCCCAATCCCTAGTGTAGAGGGGACTACACATCTAATCATAAATTGAGAAAATTGCCCAATCCCTAGTGTAGAGGGGACTATACACACAAAAAAAACCCCACCACCTCATTAGAATTGGAGATAATAAAAAGATAATCTTGTGTATATCGTAGAGCTGCATGATTCTGGCCAAAATGAGAATCACTTTTTTTTTTTTTTTGCTTCGAATAAAGATCACGATTCTCGCGGCTTAACATTTTACGTATACAAAAAAAGGGCCATAACAGCACTTTTTTGTGTGTGTTTTTCAAAAAAAAAAATTGCGTTTGAAAGACCACTGCGCAAACACCGTGTGACATAAAATATTGCAGCAACCACCATTTGATTCTGTGATTTGATTCATTTTGGTGTGTGTGTGTGTGTGTAGAAAATACTGGATTTTTACTTGTAAGAAACAAATGTCAAAAGATTTAGTCTTTTTAAATGGTCAAACTAAACTTTCCTATACACTGGTAGTTCCTTTTGAAGTAGTTACATTGCATCTCTTCTAGCTTCTTTTTATCAGCAGTGACCTCAGACTTGGCAGTCTGCCCAGATAGGAGAGACTCAAATTCTCCGACGCACATACGGGGTTCGTTTTTCGTCCATCCGTTGACTGATGAAAAACGGACATCAATGCATTCCTATGAAAAAATGGATGCCAGTGGATGATCATCTATTTTCATCCGTTTTTGAATGGATGAAAGCCTTATTTTTCATCTGTTAAAAAAAAAATGGATCTAAACGGACAAACGGTCAGTTTTTTTGCATGAAAAAATGACTACAGGACTCAAGTAGTTAAGGACTCTAGCTGGCAGATGTAAAAAAAAAGTTTTAAAAACTGATGTAAACTTAGGGTTTTCTTTGAAAAAAAAAAAAGGGACTGAACTGATCAAACAAAATGGGTCCGTATGTGTGAAAGGACCTTGAGAAGAAGATTCCTGGGGAGACTTCAGGCGACTTGCACTAACTTACTAATTACAGTTGTCGCCCTGCAAGTCAGACTCCATTAACTGCACTAAACATTGTGGTAATGCCCTGATGGAGATAGCAGGAGGTCGGTGAAACGAGATCGCAATTTTATTACGATTAATTGTAGTATATCGGGTGCATTTAGGCTATAAGGGGAGGCCAAATAGCGACACATAAACTTGTTGGTATCCGCTCAGTATCATGGGAAAATTGCTAATGTGTAGACCAGATGTCACAAACTCAAGATATAAGGATAATAGGGAAGAGGTCATAGTAACCCATTTAAGCACTTAAGCCCCCGAAGGATTTCCCACATTAGGACCAGAGCACTTTTTGCGATTCGGCACTGCGTCACTTTAACTGACAATTGCGTGGTTGTGTGACGTTGTATCCAAACTAAATTTGCATCTTCTCCCCCCCCCCCCCACTAATAGAGCTTTCTTTTGGTGCTTTTCTGATCGCCGCTACAAACAATTATGCCAAAAAAACAACCATTTTTTACTTTTTGCTAAAATACAAATCCCCAAAAAAAATAAAAAATTTTCATCGGTTTTGGCTGATTTTATATTCATTTTTTTGCAAAAAAAAATCGCAATCGTTTATTGCTTGGTTTGCACAAACGTTGCCACAATTACAAACCATGAGAATTCATTATGGCTTTTTTTTTTTTTTTTTTCTTGTAATGGCAAAATGCACTTTTAATTGGGACTTTGATATTGCAGTGCATGACATGTTGGACATTTTTGACACTTTGTTTTTTTGTTTTTGGGACCAATGACCTTTATACAGCTATCAGAAATTTAAATATCCACTGGTTTACTGTCATTGGCAGTGAAGGGGTTAACCTGCAGGGGGAGATCTAGGGGTTAACTGTGTTCCCTGGACGTGTTCTAACTGTGAGGGTCTGGGCTACCATGTGCATAAGAGATCTAACTGATCCCAGACACAGGGATCAGTAGACCTTTTAAATGCCCACGGACAGTGGGAAACTGCTGTTTACATTGGCGTTTCCCCGTCCTTCCTCTCTGCCAGGCAATCGCGGCTCACCGGCGGAGATAAAGAATCCGCCCGAGTCACGGCCACACTCCTGCAGAGTGTGCCGTGCTCCCGCCCACTACAGCACACGCGAGATGCAGTTTATAGACGGCGATTCGCTGGGCGCTGCCACTCTGCAGCAGTAGAAGTACCGGGAACCGATTAAAGTAAATATATTGCAAAGAACACTATAAGCCAATAATTGAAACCCATGCTCCACTCCAACCAAATGGTGCCATAAAATAAAAAATCATGGTCAAATCCATTGCAACTGAAAACCTTCATTTGATCCATTTGAATAGAAAACGCTACTAGCCCAGTATCTTTACTCTGCAATGTAATCTAATTGAGAGATATATATTCTATATTCTTGCTGATTCACTAAAGTGTCATATTCTGTATGTCTCAGGACTGGAATACTGAAATCCAAAACATGGTAGTAACCATCTTTGACAAATCTCTATCTCTGTTACAGCCATGCACCGTGACTCGTGTCCGCTAGACTGCAAAGTCTATGTAGGAAATCTTGGAAACAATGGAAATAAAACAGAACTTGAGCGGGCTTTTGGCTACTATGGACCTCTTCGTAGCGTGTGGGTTGCCAGGAATCCCCCTGGCTTTGCTTTCGTAGAATTTGAAGATCCTAGAGATGCAGCAGATGCGGTTAGAGAGCTTGATGGACGGTAAGTTCCTTCACTTGCTTTTCAAAATAGTTGTTCTATGTTTACATGCATGTGTAGTAGTAATGCTCTGTTGCACATGTCCACAATGTGTTTAGATGTACGTTTTTGTGTGGGTTTTTTTTTTTTTTTTTTTTTTCCCCTCTTTTCTCTTCCCCTGATGTCAAGGAACACCCTAAGTAAAAAAATATAGCATGTAAGATATATAAGCATTCCACTAGGTAAAACTATATAATTTTTATATTTTGGGCTTTTTGACCTGCTTGGTATCAAGCTCATACAAATAACTAGAGGGAAAGTGAAGATAAGCATTACTTGCTCTATCTTGTTTCTGCAGGGAAACCACCTCAGGTCCTCAGAATGTTTAGGTGTGCTAATATGCACTTGCTGGGTGGATGGGTTTGGCTTGATCCAACTACCAACCCTTCTACCTTCTGGAAATTCATATTAGAGCATGTAGGCATTCTGGCTATCTGATATGCAGGTACATGTGGAGGTCCCTGTGATGTGCTAAAATATTTTTAAGGAGAGGGCACAGGTCTGCTTGGGTAGGTTTAAATACTTCCCACTCACCATATAGCAAAATGACTTGACGTCATATAACATTCAGCAGGATAAGCCGCTAGCGCGCGGCCATTGCTGGTGTCAGTCTGACACACTGCATCTCCAATCTAGGTAAAGAGCCTGTGGTGTAGGCTCTTTACGATGTGATCAGCTGTGTCCAATCACAGTTCATCATCACGTGGTTACCAGGAAGTGCCGTTTATCGGCTTTTCCTCTATTCCCGCTGACAAGGTGCGAATAGAGGAGAGCCGATCAGCACATTGAGTACAGAACCATCAAGGTTGCTCACTAGAGACCACCAGGGATGATAATCGGTGGCCATTAGGGTTGGGACTCGGTGGAGACCATCAGTGATGCCTGCCAATGCCGCCTATGAGTGCCCATCAGTACTGCTTCACAAGTGCTAATCAGTGAAAGAGAAACCTTATTGATGAAGTTTTTTTGTAATGGAAATGAAGGGGGAAAAAAATTAACGCAAAAAATAAAAACCCCAGAGATGATCAGTTGCCACCAAAAGAAAGCTCTATTTGTGGGGAAAAAATAAATTTGTTTTGGGTACAGTGTTGCATGCCTAAAGCTGAAAATTGGCCTGGGGAGGAAGGGGGTGAAAGTGCCTTATATCGAAGTGGTTAAACATGCAAACTTAACTGCATGTGTGTTTGTTGTTCTCAGGACAATGTGTGGATGTCGCGTTAGGGTTGAATTATCGAATGGTGAAAAACGAAGCCGAAATCGTGGTCCTCCGCCATCTTGGAACAGGAGGCCTAGGGATGATTACCGTAGGAGGAGTCCTCCTCCAAGACGCAGGTATTCTACCAAATTTTGATGTTGCTTAGTATATAGTAAAGATGTCTTAACTTTTGTAAGGGCAAGTCCTATCATTTTCTCTTAAACTGATTCTTTTAATGCTGTTTGTGTTGAAATGCTGCAATCCATTCAGAGTGCTGTGCCAGTTTCCCATGCATTAAGCTTGCTTACCTTTAACTGTTCTTTCCCTCCCTTTGCTTTACCTAGGCATCATTAGTCACTCCTGAAATGACCTATGTGACTAGGTGAAACAAATTTTTGCTTAAGTAAGCAGAAATCCTCTGCATTTAACTTGTATATATTTGCACTATATAGATGCACAGGTATGTGCTTTGGTGCACATCTTAAATAAACATTATCAAAACTATAATTTTCTCACTGTAATGTTTGACATTACACAACCTTTTTTAATTCTTTGTATCAGCTCTTTATTTGTAGTGAAAACCTGGTTTTGTGTGCTTCATAAGTGTCACTGTGTGGGAAACATAGTGCATTTGGTCTCTGCAGAGAGCACAGTTGGAAGGCGTTTCTCCTTCACCATATTGCACAAGTGTACATGCCTTGTTGCAATCCCCATATTCAGACTTGGCTGTGTAGTAGATCTGCAATGATTAGTTTGCATCATAGGAGATTTAACATGACAGTCACTGGGTTGACTGTAGAGGATGAGATGCCATCCTCTGATCTTTTGATGAATTTTTTTTTCTCTCTTCAGAAATCAAAACGTAGCTAGCCTTATGCAGCACTTTGATCTGCGTAGAGGGATCTTCTGTGTATGGAGACATTGGCAAAACCAGATTTATTTTGTTTGGGTTGCTGCTTGCTTTATAGTCTATGAACGTAAAGGGGCCTATTTATAAAGAGGCAAAGTCAAAACTTCACCTAATTTGTGTGGGAAAAAAATTGCCATTATTTCACAGTTTTACATTGCCACGCAATTTATTTGAAATCCACTCCTGTTGGATATCAGCCTGTCCATAAAGCAGAGAACTGAACTTTTCATTTTATAGATCACCCTTGCAAGTTTTGATCTCCCACCTTCCAAATCCATATCCTCCCCTTTCTCTCTTTTTTTTTTTTTTTTTTTTTTCCCCACTTTCTTTTTGCCATTTTACCTCAATTTCTTTTTCTTCTTGGTGCTCAAGAATTAAGATACTTTTGGTGAAATATGGCATAGACTGAAAAAAAGTTTATGTATTTATAATATTATTATAAATGGGCCCTTAATTGAAAAGCTTTGCTAGATTCTGTTTGAACATTTTATCAGGAGGTAGGAGTTGAGCAGTACACTTCAGTGTTTGCTATTTTATCCCCCTTTATGTTGCAAGCATATAGATTTTGGGGCCCCTTCACACTGGTGTCACAATAAAAAATATGCTACTGCAGTGAATGTTGCTGCCCAGTAGGACTTGCTATTTTTGTTTAGAATGGCACCCTTGTGTTGCATCTTTCAGTGCACCTGTTGTAAAGCACCTCACAACACATGACATGCACTGAATTGTTAAAGCTGCAGGTGCGTTAAGGTATACTGCCAGCCTTTTCAGAATGAATGAGGTTGCTTTGGTGCAGGTTACCGTAACGCACAAAAATTCATTGCTTTATGCATCGTGTGAATGGGCCCTTAATGCACTAGGATGACCAATTGTCATAAGTGTAATTTTAGACTTTCAATTGGTGTGCAGCTTTTGTCATTATCAGGTCCATCTATAGTTTTCATGCTTGCTTATGTCACTCATCTCTTTTTATTTTTTAATATTTAATACTTTGTAGTTTTTAAATGAATAGTTGCAAAATACAGTTTAAGTATACCCCATCAGTTCGAAGTAGGTAGTTATACTGATGGTTTGTTTTTGTTTTCTGTTTGTTTTTTTTTTTGTTTGTATTTCTTTTGTGTGTGTGCTTTTGGTCCATCTAATAAAAATGAAACCCGTTACAGAGTCACCATCATGTCTCTTCTCACCACCCTCTGGGTCTACATTAGCCAGTCAACTAGCCCTTTCAGCGTCATGTGACCAGCGCGCCCCATTCAGCTTGGCTGGTGTCGTATCACATGACCCAGGCATGGCCAGTCATCAGGTTGCACCGCCCTTTGGTACCCGAGCATGCTGTCCACTCAGCCTTCCTCCTCTCCAACCTTAACCAAAACTCGGCAGCAGCCCACCTTCAGCGCCCACACATTACCGGCCAATCTGCACAGCTGTTAACTTTGACAAAATGTCTTCACAACAACTGCAGCGCCAGCCTACGGCTAACCAAAAAAGCAGGAAAAACCACAACATCCCCCTTCGCAAACCATCTAAATTCAACGCAACACCTGGCAAAACTTATCTACAAATTCTACTTGGCCACCTGTCCGGCATCTTCGCCATTTCTAGCTTGTTGAAACCCCAAAAACTAGTAAGTTTTTTCCTGCTTATACAGAGTTTTCTGCTGGTTTAAGTTAGACTTTAAGCAGCTTTTGTAAGAAGGTAATTTTTTTTTCTACGTTGCTCAATCTAAGGCTGGCTGTGCATAAACTTGAAGGTAAATTGCTTAAAATCTTTGGAGCTTTTAAGGGTGATAGACAAATCTTTTTATCATTGCACCTGGGCCAGTGTATGAGCTGTACATGATGGCTGCCCCGGCTCTAGGTTTTGGAAGTAATCTATCATCTTTAAATATTTGGTATTCATTACTAACCCACCATTCAATTTAGCTAACAAATTTTGAGACTGTAATAGGTTGCTGAACTAGATACGTTCCCTCAATCAGATTTGCTATATATTTAATTTTTTTTCAAATTGCCCTAATTTTGCAAGTGCATACTGCGTGCACATTTTTTTTCTACTATGGCCACTGGGTTTGCATGATTGGAGGATTTTTTTTTTTTTTTTTTTTATCCAAGCCAGTCTGGTTTCATAAGTGGTGTTCAGATTTAACAGCTAGCTGGCTGGCAAGTATGAGCACCTTAGTGGAAGTTTATTATTTGACGACTATTTCATTTTCAATTTCCAGTTTCTCTTCCCAACCTTCTAGGTGGTAGCGTTGGTTTATATTTGTACGTAGGTATAAGTGGCTTTGGTCTTCACTGAGCGGATTTAGGTAAATTCCTATGTTCTGCATCAAGGACTAAACTTTAATTTTGTTTTTTTTTGTTTTGTTGTTTTTTTTTCTTTCGTACTAGATCTCCAAGGAGAAGGAGCTTTTCCCGTAGCCGTAGTAGGTAAGGTTCTTATTTTGTACTATTGTGCCAAATGCAGTAAACTAGAGATGACTTAAAGGAGAAGTGTGTGGGGTTTTTTTTTTTCCTTCATACTTGCCTAGGTGAATGCAGCATCATTCCGATGCTGCATCTGTTCCCATCAGACTCAAATGGCAGGAATACACGATAAGAATATTGTCCGACTATTAACGATCTGCCGATATTTTAACCGTGGATTTCCAGAGTAATACTTGATCGATATCGTGAACGAAAAAGAACCGAATGGAAAATTAGTGTCGTATCGTTTGCAAACTATATTCTATGCGTTGGTGTGATGCAGAAAAAAAAATCTCTTGAACATGTCAAGCATGAGTGGAACGTTTTCTGTCCACTGACCTCAGTGGTCGAGAGATCGGCTGATTTTTCTACCCGTGTATTCTTGCAATGTTTTTGACCGACTGCTGTTTCGTTGGTCGGCGTTCGAGTGATCGGCCAATTTTCTAACCGTGTATCCCTGTTGAGCTGAGAACCAAGTGAACAATCACTGCTGATCAGAGCTCCCTGACAGGGTAGATTTGATTTAAATCACAAGAAAAAGGGCTTGCTTTAAATCATCATTTTTAAAGGGCAACGGTCATCTCTGTCCCGCAGTGGCTCCTCCTCTGACCCGCTGTTGACTAATCGACCGTCCCATTCACTTTAATGCGACAACTAGTGATACGACCGTGACACAAGGTGAGGGATGTGGCAGCAGCAGGTTAGTGGATGCCCGCTAACAGGCGCTGCCATGACAGATCTGAAATGACAGGTGCTATTTAACCACTTCAGCCCTGGAAGGATTTGTCCCCTTAATGACCAGAGCACTTTTTGCGATACGGCACTTTAACTGACAATTGCGTGGCCGTGTGACACCCCCCCCCCCCCCCCACACACACACACAAACAGAGCTTTCTTTTGGTGGTGTTTGATCACCTCTGTTTATTTTCTGCGCTATAAACCTACAAAGAGCAACAATTTTGGGGGGGGGGGGGTTAACTCTTTGCTATAATACATATACAAAAATATATGAAAAAGTATTCAGTTAAGGCGCAGTAGGTGTATATATTGGGTTGCACAAAAGTTATTGCGTCTACAAACTATGGGAATAGATTAATGACTGTGTGTGTGTGTGTGTGTGTGTGTGTGTGTGAAAAAAATTAACAAAACACACACAAAGGCCATTAATCTATTCCCATAGTTTGTAGACGCAATAACTTTTGTGCAACTATATCTATCTATCTTTGTTTTTTTTTTTTTGACCAATGACCTTTATCCACTTCCCGACCGCCTGCCGTGTTTTCACGGCGGCAGTCAGGTTGCTGTGCGCGAATTACCGTAAAAGCGATCGGCGACCTGCCGCTAGGAGTGTGCCGGCGGACCCGATGTCCGCCTGCGAGCCGCGATGAGTGGCCACAGGCAAGAACTGGGAACCGCTGATGTAAACAAGGCGGTTCCCCATTCTGACAGTGCGGGCATGGGAGATCTATTGATCCGTCACTGGGATCAGTTGGATCCCTCATGCCCATGGTAGCCCGGGGGGGGGGGGGGGGGGGGGGGGGGGGGGGGGGGGGGGGGGGGGGGGGGGGGGGGG
>BLSH010213318.1:316266-330503 GCA_018402905.1 Glandirana rugosa | reverse complement strand
ACCCCCCCCCCCCCCCCCCCAGGTACGGTCGCCTCTGGTGCCACGGGACCTCAATTTGGTACTCGGTCCTTCGGAAGCCGCCCTTTGAGAATATCGGAGATATCGCTACAATTACTTTCGCAAAAGGTGGCTTTCCTGGTAGCCATGACATCCGCTCAGCAGGTGTCTGAGTTGGCGGCTCTATCATGTAGGTCTCCGTATCTGGTCCTACACAAGGATAAGGCGGTTCTGCAACCATCACCTTCTTTTCTGCCGAAGGTGGTGTTCTCTTTCCATATCAATGAGGATATTGTCCTTCCTTCGCCCTCCTCTCATCCTAGGGAGGTTGCCTTGCACTCCCTGGATGTTGTTCAGGCCCTGCGGGTGTATCTGGCAACCACGGCCTCTTTTCGGAAGTCGGATGCGCTTTTTGTAGTGGCAAGGGTCTTGTGGCCTCGTCGGCCACTATTTCATGTTGGATTAGAAGACTGTGACCCGAGCCTATGCTGTTCGGGGTCTGAAGCCTCCTTTCCCCTTCACGGCTCACTTTACCAGGGCGATTAGTACTACCTGGGCTTTTCGAGATTAGGCGTTTGTGTCTCAAGTGTGCAAGCGGCTGCTTGGTCCTCTGTGCACACCTTCTCAAAGTTTTACAAAGTTGATGTTTTAGCATCCTTGGATGCTGCATTTGGCCACAAAGTTTTGCAGGCGGCAGTGTGAGACACATGTGGTTCCTCACTGAGGGTTCGGTTGGATGTTGTTCTGTTACCCACCCCTCATTTTTGGCACCGCTTTTGTACATCCCACTTAGTCCTAAGAATTGCTGTGCCTGTTGACAAATGAAAGGGAAACTGGGATTTTTGTGACTTACCGTAAAATCCCTTTCTTTGAGTTCGTCGAGAGGCACAGCACCCACCCCTCTGGATGTTGCACTGCTTGTTACGAACTGAGCTAGCAGAGCTGGGTGTGGGGTTATCTGCCAGTGTGGACTGCCCCCGGGGAGGGGCTGTGTCTGTTACTGGTCTTTTTGCTGTTAGAACTGCCTGTTCTGCCTAGTAAACTGTAGAGGGCAGTATAACCCACTTAGTCCTAAGAAAGTGCTGTGCCTGTCGATGGACTCAGAGAAAGGGATCTTACGGTAAGTAAAAAAAAATCTATTTTTTTCCCCCACAGTTACAGCTTTCTTTTGGTGGTATTTGATCACCTGCGGTTTTTATTTTTTGCGCTATAAACAAAAAAGTGACAATTTTGAAAACAAATTTTTTTTTTTTTTTGCTATAATAAATACCCCCCAAAAATATAAACTCATTTCTTCCTCAGTTTAGGCAGCTATATATTTTTAGTAAAATTGTAATAGGCATTTATTGATTTGGATTGCGCAATATATATATATATATATATATATATATACACATACACATACACACAGATCACAACCATTACAATTAAAAAAAAAAAAAAAACAATCATGCATGCCATAAATCTATGGCCATGTTTGTAGGCGCAATAACTTTTGTGCAATCCAAGCGTGTTTGTAATAAATATATATATATAAGAGAGACTGACATTGTGGCGAACAGATTGGACCAATGACATTTTATACAGTGATCAGAGCTTCAAATAGCCACTGATTACTGTATAAATGTTATTGAAAGGGATGGGGGTTACTGTGTTCCAAGTGTGTGTGGGGGCTGGGGCATGACCAATCTAACTGTTCCCGATCACTCACTAGGAACATTAGATCTGTCCCTTCACAGAACAGAGATTTGCTGTGTTTACACTGCCAGATCTCTGTTCTGCCTCTAACAGGCGGTTGTGGCTGTGCGAGCCGCCCTACCGTGATTTGCACAGTGGTGCCAACCTGATCCCGTATTATGATGGAGGTTGGCAAGGGGTTAAGTGAACATCGGACTTCTGTGTTAACTGGTTCCAGACCGGTTTCCGTACATTTACTGCGGCAGAGTAGCTGGATAGCACGAATCACTGTAGAAATGGTGGCCAGCGGGCGGGAGCACGCCGCCGCCCACTTGTGCCTGCCGCACTCCAGCAGTATGGCCGCGGGTAGGCGGATTCAATCGGCTGGCACAGAAGAAAGACGCGGTACCACTGATGTGAACACGGCGATTCCCTGCGCTCTCAGGTGGCATGTAAGAGATCTACTGATCCCTGTCACTGCTCAGTTAGATCTTTTATGGCTGTGGTAGCCCAGCCCCTTCACAGTTAGAACACGCCTAGGGAACACAGTTAAACCATAGATTGCCCCTCCCCTGCAGGTTAACCCCTTCACTGCCAATGACATTTACACAATAATTAATGGCTATTGAAATTTCTGATCGCTGTATAAATGTTATTGGTCTCAAATGTCCGCTGCAATATTGCAGTCCCGATTAAAAATCGCAGATCGCCGCCAATACTAGCAAAAAATAGTAACAATGCCATAAATGAATTCTCATAGTGTGTAAATGCGACAACTCTTACGCAAACCAATCAATATATGCTGATTGCAATTTTTTTTAACCACAAATATGAGGAAGAATATAAATTGGCCAAAACTAATGGATTCATTTGTTTTTGTTTATATATTTATTTATTTTTTTATATAGATTTTTTCTTTTTTGGATATGGATTATAGCAAAAAGTAAAAAATATTTTTCTCTTATCGTTCACTGACAGACGCAGCTCTCAATTACGTGTGGGGTTTATGCTTGTCTCACCAGGAGTTAACTAGGCAGGGAAAAGAAACAGCTGGCCACTTCCCACATAAACCCCCTCCATAGTATAGCTCATCAATTTTCAATGCCTAGTTTGCAAGGAGTTGACCTGGCCTGGGAATTGCAGTCCTGTTTGTGACATTTTATTTTATTGTCTTCTATCAAGATGATCTGCTATCAAGAATCCGGTCGGGGCATGGAGAGTCCATGGGCTCTGTACTTTCCCCGACATGGCCGACTGATGCGAGCCAGTCCCGCAGTATGGGGACCCACCGCATAGTGCCCGTTCCATGCGGGTGGCCTGGGGTGAGCCCCACTTACGCCCAGCCCGGATGCAATTCGGTAGGACGATTTTCTGGCCTGCAGCGTACTGTCCAGGCAGGGGCGGAAAGCCTGCGACTGGGTGGCTACCCATGGCGCTCATCCGGAGTGGTGAGTGAGAGTTGCTCTCTACCCCCCTTTTCAGGGGCGGAAGGGGGACCGAGGAAAAAAAAAGTTTGTCGTTGGGTAGCCGGCGGCAGGGGCGCGTGGAGCTCCTGCACACCCCGTCTGTCTGCGCCGTTCATTTTTGTTTTCGCCAGCGATCAGCTGCCATTTTGCCGTAGCCGCAGACATATTTGGCCTATGGGACTTTCCCTCTAGCGCTCAGAGCGGCCGTTTGCGGTACTGCACGTCTCTGTACAGGGGGTTTCGGCCTCTAGTGTCTAACGGCGGCCATTTTGACCACATGTCTCTGCAAAAACGTGTGTGCAGCGTTTTCCCTTCTCTGTGGAGCGGTGGTGATCGGACGGCGCAGCTCTTCTGACGATCCTCCGTGGTTACTGGCAGCAAAAAACAGCAAGTAACAGCTGGGCTCCCCTGTGGGTGCTGGTGGCGGCGGGTGCAGTCCTCCTGGGTTCCCTGGTGCGCTGTAGGGCTGTGGTGTGCGGCAGTGTGGGGGTGCCTCATCCTCTTTAGTACCACGTGTGTGTCACTGAGAGGGGTCTGGGGGCAAAGCAATGGCAGATTACACTGCTGAGGAGGCATCAGCGGCGGCGCAATCTGCGCAAGGGACATTTTTGGACCAGCTGCGGGTGGTCTTGAGTGAATTTCTTCCCCGTGCGGAGGTCGCCCAACAGGCCCCCAAGAAGCGTCCCCTTCCTCCCCCCTTATTCATAGGGGAGGATTCTGATCCGGAAGTGGCCTCAGGGACCCCAGTGGACTTATCTGATGGGGAACTGGGCCCATCTGACGGTGAAGAGCATCAAGGGGCGGCGGCTGCGCACGAAAAAGCGTTGGTGGCCGCCATTATCACTGGCATTCGCACTACGCTGCGATTGAGCCAGGATGGTGAATCACAGTCTTCTGCTTATGTTTGTGGGTCCTCTAGGGCCCCCAAGGCTTACCCCTACGATCAATCTTTTGATCATTTTCTTTACTGTGAATGGCAACGTCCGCAGCTTTCCTTTTCACTGTCAAGACTGTTCGATGCTCGCTATCCCTTTGAGGAAAGCTTTTTGAAAAAATGGGAATCGCCTGTGGTGGACCCACCGATAGCCCACCTTAGTAAGGCGACGACTATTCCTCTGGAAGGGTCTCCTTCTTTCAAGGACTCCGCTGATAGAAAAACAGGCACTTTTAAAGTCGCTTTTCCTGGTGGCAGGTTCTGCCGTGCGGCCAGCCCTGGCGTCCGCCATGGCAGCTCAACATGTGTATGAGCGTATGGTGGAGCTCCAGTCTGATGTGGAATGTGGCCGCCTGATGAATGCACCACAGAGGGCTGAGTTTTTGCTCCAAGGGTTCAAGTACCTTTTGTGATGCGGCCCTTGATTTACTGCCGATGTTATCCAGGATATCGATTTTTGCCGTTATCCTCAGATGGATACTTTGGTTGTGTTCTTGGTCGGGCGACCATGCTTCCAAAAAATGTCTTACTGATCTCCCTTTTCAGGGTGGACGTCTATTTGGTCCACGTTTGGATGAGATCATTAAAGACTTTACGGGAGATAAGAGTACCTTCCTTCCAGAGCCCCGAAGGCGCGTGTTTTGCCATAGACAGGGGCCCCCTCCCTCGGGTCAGAAGAGGTTTTTTCGTGCCTCAAGCGCAACGGGTAAGGGGACCCGTTCCGGTAAGGTTGCTGCAGGGGCTGGAAAGCAGCAGTGGCAGCGCAAAACCAAAAAGGCGGAAGACAAGTCCTCAGCCTGATGGGTTGCCCCCCACCTGAGTTTCGGGTGGGGGGACGTTTCTTGGGTTCGCAGACCAGTGGCTGGCTCACATTCCCGATCGTTGGGTCCGGGAAGTGGTGTCCGCCGGGTACAGGATAAAGTTCACCACTCTACCCCCAGACAGGTTCTTCCCATCAAACTTAGGGCTCCCGCAGGATCGCCGGGAGGCCCTTTTTGGGGCTGTTCAAGCACTTTCAGACCAAGGAGTGATTGTGCCAGTGCCTCCAGAAGAGAGGTTTCTACTCTAATCTATTCGTGGTTCCCAAAAAAAGGGGGGGGGGTTCGGCCAGTTCTGAACCTAAAGACCCTGAACCGGTATGTCAGGGTGCGTTGGATGGAATCTATCCGCTCGGTTGTGGCCGCCCTCCATCAGGGGGAATTTCTGGCGTCCCTGGACATCAGGGATGCGTACCTCCATGTACCCATTTGTCCACGGCATCATCGCTTCCTGCGCTTTGCAGTGGGAGACCTCCATTTTCAATTCGTGGCACTCCCCTTCGGTCTGGCCTCAGCACCCCGAGTTTTCACAAAACTGCTAGCCCCGGTGTTGGCGTTGCTGCGACAGAGAGGCATTGCGGTAGTAGCTAGACGACCTGCTCCTGTGAGCGGAGTCCGCCTCGGCTCCGAAGGAGAATGTGAGGATCACAATGACCTCGCTGAAGGATTTCGGCTGGTTACTCAACCTGCAGAAATTGTCGGTGTCGCCAACCAGTCGCCTGGAGTACCTGGGTCTGATATTGGACACAGTGCAGGCGAAGGTGTTCCTCCAGCCAAGTTGCTGTCTCTGCAGTCGGCAGTGCGAACCCTTGTGTCGCACCGTCGGTCTTCGTTACGATTCTGTATGCGGGTGCTGGGGCTCATGGTCTTGTCTTTCGAAGCGATACCATCTGCCCAGAGTCACACTTGTCCCCTTCAGGGAGCAATTCTGGCTCGGTGGGACAGGTCACCTCAGTCCTTGGACCTTCTGATTCATCTGAGCTCTGAGACCAGGGCGTCTCTGACCTGGTGGCTTCGGCCCTGACTCAGGGGAAGTCGTCCCTGCCCCTCCAGTGGGTGATCATCACCACGGATGCCAGTCTTTCAGGCTGGGGAGGGATCCTGGGACAGCTGTTGGCCCAGGGCCGTTGGTCGGCACAGGAGGCTCCCCTACCCATCAATGTACTGGAGCTTTTCTTTCAAAATTGTTGCTTTTTTTTTAATGTTAATAGCGGTTATCCGAAGTGACGCAGAGGGAATCAAATGCCACCAAAAGAAAGCTATATTTGTGGGGAAAAAAGGGATATCAATTTTGTTTGGGTACAATGTCGCATGACCGTGCAATTGTCAGTTAAAGCAATGCAGTACCAAAATCGCAAAAAGTGCTCTGGTCCTACAGTGGGAAATTCTTCTGGGGCTGAAGTGGTTAAACAAAAAAAGTCCAATGTTATTGCTCGGTAAGTGCAAAAGGCGTCCGACCACTGTAAGGATTGAAGGCTTACCATAACTTGTAAGTACAGCAAACACTCTGATAATGCCACTCATGGTGGTGTATGATGAATGTGCTCCTTTTTTGCCTTCATCTTGAATAGAAAAATCATAAGCCGCAACAAAGGGGAAAACGGATCCCCACAGGCGCAAAGGATTTCTTGTCTAATATCTCATCTCACAGGGTAGAGCGCCATTCATATGTCCCAAAGGCCATGAACAAAAGATATGCCTCATCGTATAGTGTTTATTAAAAGGACATACAATGAACAAGTAAAGACTAGACTCACATAAAACACTGCCACACGGGGTGGCGGGACGTTCTGGCACAGAAATCCTACCTTCTGCATGTAATTCATCCTCAGGGGCCTTTAACATGTACTCTATCCCTTCACAGGTAATAATCCCTGCTGCACTCAAGCTCCCAACTTTCCTGCATATGATACACTGTTTGCTGTATGTTTAAATGGTAATAATCCCTGCTGCACTCAAGCTCCCAACTTTTCTGCATATGATACGCTGTTTGCTGTATGTTTAAATGGTAATAATCCCTGCTGCACCCAAGCTCCCAACTTTTCTGCATATGATACACTGTTTGCTGTATTTTTAAATGGTAATAATCCCTGCTGCACTCAAGCTCCCAACTTTTCTGCATATGATACACTGTTTGCTGTATGTTTAAATGGTAATAATCCCTGCTGCACTCAAGCTCCCAACTTTTCTGCATATGATACACTGTTTGGTGTATGTTTAAATGGTAATAATCCTTGCTGCTTTCAACCTCGTTGCCTCTGCCCATATCACTATGTTTATTTTGCTTTCTTATTGTCTATACTTAAATTATGAGCCAATGCTATCTTTATTGCTCTGCCCTTCTGCTCTGTTGCTGTATCTTGTAGTCTTCATTTGGTGTTAAAAGTTCGTTCTGTTAGCAATGTGTCCCTCCTATGCAATCCTGATTGATTAATTGGCAATACCCCCACCCAACTCAATATAAATATCAGCCTCCCTGAAGGTCTGCAAAGGCCTTGGTCTGCACTGCCAGGGATAGCATGGACCAATATCATCTTGGATAAAGCATTCATATTGGATTAAGTATTACACTTAGACTCAGCACCTTTAGCGAATGCACAAAGCGAAAAACAGAACACTCCAAACCACTGAACAGACTACAGGTGACTTGATTCCTCATAGAACTCTTTTATCACTCATCTTGTCTGATTCTAAATCTCCCACTCTGTATCATGCACTCCCTACCTTTTCTTCTCACAGCTGCATCCTCCCTCCTTAAACGCTCTCTCCTTCACCCCTCTTCTCCACCCCACCACTTATATATATCACCCTCACTCCTGTCTTCACCTTATTACTGCACTCATCAGCTCCTGCTACTTCTGAACCCACATACCAATAGAACCTCCAGTACACTGGGAAGTGTCCCCCCACATAAGTCACACTCCCATATCACCTCTCTCACCCTTCTGCTTCTCCTAACTTCTGGAGACATTTCCCCAAATCCAGGACCACCATCATTTACCTTTGGACAACATACCAGACACCCCCAAACCTCTGACAGCAGGCGCAATCCACACAATTTAATTTCTATTCCTCTTCTGCCTAGAACCAGCCTCCCCTTCTGTGCCCTTTGGAATGCCCGCTCTGTTTGTAACAAACTTACCACTGTCCATGACCTATTTATCACAAACTCCTTCAACCTACTTGCAATCACAGAGACCTGGCTCCAAGATTCAGACTTCTCTTCCTTGGCTGCCCTCTCCCATGGTGGACTCACTCTCCCAGGCCTAGTGGACGAAAAGGAGGGGGTGTTGGAATCCTCCTATGCCCTCAAAGCACTTTTCAAGTTCTTCATCCACCACCCTCTCTGTCCCTCTCCTCATTTGAAGCTTACTGTATTCGTCTATTTTCTCCAGTTTCTTTGAGAATTTCTGTGATCTATCGGCCTCCTGGACCGGTATCAAGCTTCCTTGACGATTTCTCAGCCTGGCTACCCTACTTTCTTTCTTCTGAAATTCCAACAATCATTCTTGGTGACTTCAACATCCCTGCTAATCTTGACACTCCTGCTACTTCTAACTTTCTGAGGCTAACTTCCTCTTTTGACCTAAAACAATGGACACATGCTTCTACTCACTCTGATGGCAACTGCCTTGACCTCATATTCTACCTATGCACTCCATGCAACCTCTCCAACATTCCTTTTCCTCTCTCTGATCACCACCTCATTAGTTTCATTCTCTCCTTGTCTTCCTCCTCCTTGCCTTCCAGCTACCAAACAATTACCCGTAGAAACCTTTGCCATCTTAACCCTTCTCTTCTTTTTTCTGCTACAGATTGTCTCTACGACAAAATCTCATCCTTGTCCTGCCCCAACCTGGCCACTTCTATATACAACAGCTCACGGTCATCCACCCTAGATACCTTGGCCCCCCTCACTACACACAGAATCGGGCCCGACTGCTACAACCCTGGCAGACAGACGATACCAGAAGCCTCAAAAAAAGAGCCGTGCTCTTGAGTGTCTGGCGTAAGACTAAGTCACAGCAAGATTTCAGCCAATATAAATCTGCCCTCCAACAATACCATTCCTGCCTCCACACTGCCAAACAGACCTACATTATCACTCTTATCAACAACCTCTCAGGAAGCCCCCGTCAACTCTTTTCTACCTTTAACGCTCTACTTCGTCCTCCATTACCTCCACCCACCAACTTGCTCACTTCCCAGGAGATTGCTCATCACTTTAAAAATAAGATTGATACAATTCATCTCGAGATCTCCTCTCTACAGATTTCTCACCCCCCTCATACTCTTTGTCCTCCTGCACAATCAATACTCTCATTTAACCCAGCTACTATAGAGGAAGTCACTAAACTCCTCTCTAACGCCCACCTAACCTCCTGTACCCTAGACCCTGTTCCTTCTCAACTACTATAGTCACCCTCTGACTCTATCCTACACTCTTTAACTCATATCTTCACCCTCTCCCTCTCTACTGGCATCTTCCCCAACCCTCTAAAACATGCACTAGTCACTCCCATACCAAAAAAGGCCACACTGGACCCCACCAATCTTAACAACATAAGACCCATCTCCTTACACCCTTTTGCCTCCAAAATCCTTGAACGTTTAGTTTACAACCGACTGAGTGACCACCTCACTGAAAACAACCTTGATCCCCTTCAGTCTGGATTTCGTCCACACCACTCCACAGAAACTGCTCTCCTAAAACTCACAAACGACTTACTAACAGCAAAAATCAATGGTCGTTATTCCATACTCTTACTCTTGGACCTCTCCACTGCCTTTGATACAGTTGATCACCCCCTCCTCCTCAAAAAACTCAATTTGCTTGGTCTCCATGGCTGTGCTCTCCGTTGGTTCGAATCTTACCTATCTCACCTCACCTTCAGTGTCACTTACAACTCCACTTCCTCCTCTCCAACTCCTCTCACCGTTGGGGTCCCCCAAGGTTCTGTCCTTGGACCACTACTATTCTCGATCTACACGTCCTCCCTGGGTCAGCTGATCACCTCCCATGGCTTCCGCTATCATTTATATGCCGATGACACCAAAATCTATCTCTCTACCCCTCAACTCACCCCATCAGTCTCCTCACAGAACACTACCTTACTAACAGACATATCAGCCTGGATGTCACAGCACTTCCTCAAACCTAATCTATCTAAAACTGAGCACATATTTCCTCCCCCACGTTCCCCTGACGTCTCTGTTAAGATCAATGGCACCACTATTAGTGCGTCCCCACATGCCAGGGTGCTAGGGGTAACCCTAGACTCTAAACTGCCCTTTCAAGACCACATCCAATCCCTGTCCAAATCATGCCGCCTCAGCCTACGCAACATTGCTAGAATATGCCCCTTTTTAACCAATGACACCACCAAGCTTCTAATTCACTCTCTGGTTATCTCTCGCCTCGACTACTGCAACTCTCTCCTCATTGGATTACCTTTGCATACATTATCCCCCTTCAGTCAATAATGAGTGCTGCTGCAAGACTTATCTACCTTGCCAACCGCTCAGTGTCCTCCGCCCCTCTCTGCCAATCTCTCCACTGGCTACCACTCACCTAACGTATAAAATTCAAAGTACTAACAATAATTTACAAAGCTATCCACAACTCTGCCCCCAGCTACATCTCTAACCTAGTCTCAAAATACCAACCAAGCCACCCTCTTCGGTCCTCCCAAGACCTCCTGCTCCCTAGCTCCCTTGTCACCTCCTCTCATGCTCGCTTCCAGGATTTCTCGAGAGCTTCTCCCTTCCTTTGGAACTCCCTACCCCAATCAGTCCGACTGTCTCCTAATCTATCCATCTTTAGACGATCCCTGAAAACTTTTCTCTTTAAAGAAGCCTATCCTGCTTCTACCTAATACTCTTTCTTTCTACATGAGCTCATCCCCCACAGCTTTTACCTTTTGTATCAATTGACCCTCCCTCTTAGATTGTAAGCTCTAACGAGCAGGGCCCTCTGATTCCTCTTGTACCAAATTGTGATGTAACTGTACTGTCTGCCTTCATTTTTGTAAAGCGCTGTGCAAACTGCTGGCGCTATATAAATCCTGTATAATAATAATAGTGGCCATACTTCTGTAGTCCAAACAGGAAATCTAAAACATCCAAATTCCTGTCTGGTGCCATGTTCTAGAAGACAGGAACATATAATTTCTGGTTCGGTGCCATTTTATTGTAGAACCAGGAAGTGGTGTGAATACAAACAACACGATGCTTGGTAAAGGCTATCACCATTTTCTTGGAGATCAGAATATCAATTCTGATCCCGAACTATTTAACCACTTCCCGACCGCCATATACAGAATGACGGCTGGGAAGTGGTTCAGTTATCCTGACTGGGCGTCATATGACGTCCTCAGGATAACATGCCGGCGTGAGCCCGGGGGGGCACGCATCACGGCGATCGGTGATGTGGGGGGGTCAGTCTGACCCCCCGCATTACCGATCTTGGCAAAGCACTTCCATCAGAAGCACTTTACCATGTGATCAGTCGTGACCAATCACGGCTGGTCACAGTGTAAACAGGAAAGCCGTTTATCGGCTTTTCCTGTACTCGGGTCTGCAGACTTGAACAGTGGAGAGCCGATTGACTGCTCTCCTGACAGTGGGGTCTGTGCTGATTTATCAGCGCAATCCCTCCTCGGATTGCCACCCTAGACCACCAGGGAGCCTGCCCACCCAGGACCACCAGGAAAGGGGCATAGTGCCCAATATGGCGCCACCCTAGACCACCAGGGAATGGGCCCCTATCAGTGCATATGCCCATCAGTGCTGTTTATCAGTGGCCGTCAGTGCTGCATATCAGTGCTACCTACCAGTGCCCGTCAGTGTTGCTCATCAGTGTCAATCAGTACTGCCTCATCAGTGATGGAGAAAATTGACTTATTTACAAAGTTTTGTGATAGAAACAGAAATGTATTTTTTTCTAAATTTTCGGTCTTTTTTTATTTGTAGCGCAGAAAATAAAAACCGCAGGGGTGATCAAATACCACCAAAAGAAAGCTCTATTTGTGGGAACAAAATGATAAAAAATTTGTTTGGGTACAGTGTCGCATTACCACGCAATTGTCATTCAAAGCGCAACAGCACTGAAAACTGAAAATTGGTCTGGTAGGAAAGTGTTCTAGTGCATGGTATAGAAGTTGTTAAACATATAACCAGGAAGTAAGAGGAGTTGTATAACTCCCTGATATGTAATTACATGTATACAACTAATGGGAGCCCTCATAAATTAACAATAGCATAACCAAATGTCAGGATAGAATAATACTATGAGATGGACTAATATAATGTATGTACAGACAAAATATATTTGTGGTCAGAGTCTAATTACTACCGATACATGAACCCCCTATGCATAGCGACCTGAGGTGTGCCATGGTCGCGCCGGTCAGTATGCCTAAAATGGGGCATACCCTGAGTATTATGGACATAATCCAGGGAATGGGTAGGAGGGTCCAGCCAGAACGCTGACAAACAGGTGGGAGGGAGCTATAAGCCCCTGACTCCTCCCACAAACTCAGGCTAGTCTGCGGCCAGCCATACAACTTGTGGTAAATCTAATTGCTGCCGATACATGAACACCCTATGCACAGCGACCTGAGGTGTGCCATGGTCGTGCCAGTCAGTATGCCTATAAGAGGGCAAAAAATACACAAACTAGCAACGAGTGAAAAGTATTTAATGAAATAACATGTACAACTAGTCAACCAATGTAGCGAAAGCTCGCCTAACTTCGTCCTGGGGATCAGGAATATATCTGCTGTAACAGAATGAATTCCAATGCCCCATGTACTTAATAACATGAGATGGGACCCCTTGCTTGGATTCTGCACCAATCCTGAATTATTGTCCTGAAAATTGTTTTGGATTAAACCCTAAATTGGCAAATAAAATTCTAACGTGCGATATAAACAGTTTCGAGGTGAGAGGCTGAGCAGGGAAAGGGAGTAACGGGCTGTTGAGGGGAGCTGTGGAAAACACGGAGGAGAGTTGATCAAACACCTCTACAGGACAACAGAAATTATCGGTTTTGAAATATTTGATCACGAAACCTTGACCTGTCTGTCTGTTTTTATTGTTAGGGAGTTGTAGCGAAAAATGATCAGGATATCTGGTGAGACTACTTTTAAGTAACACTGGAGCATAGCGGCTGGCTTGAGATACATCCCCTGGGAAAACCATAAAAACGTAAGTAGATTGCAGCTTTGGGGACAAGGCTGGGACCAATACCAAAAGGTGAAAGGATTAACATCAGATATTCCTCGGGACATCTGACCAGTGATTGGCAACCGTGTCAGACGTGACTGTCGCTGCTTTCTCTGGATGCCCTTCAATATGGCTTTAATAGGATAAGCTGCAAAAATGGATAGTTTATCAGGATCCTGTAGGGACCTAAAGTGCTGGATACATGATAGGCAAAGTTTAATGGTGTTGAATGAAAGGGACAGTTCAACGTGGCAGTAAGCAGCAAAAGACATCATGTATTTAACATCCCCAGTAGAATTACATGGATATAAAGTCTTGAATCTAGCAAAACATTTCCACGCGGCATTATGCGCTCTGGGTGTATTCCTGGACAAAGAAGCATTCACCAGGTTAGCAGCCTGCACCCTGAATGCTTCTAATCCATTATGAGGAGGGAGTGACATGGAACTGGTTTGCTGACCGGATCTGCTTCTGGATGTTGCAAGAAAAAAAGTGGGCAGTCAAGGCATCTGCTGTCCCATTGAAATTACCACTTATGAATTCTCCCTGAAAATGGAATTTGTACTTGAGGCTTAATCATGTCAACCTGCGCATAAACGACATAATGAGTAGAGAACTGGACCTTCCTTTGTTAATAATATCCATCATGGCTGCATTGTCCGTAAAGAAGATGACTGTTTGGCTAGACCATGCATGTCTAGAGTTGAGCGAACCCGGACTGTAAAGTTCGGGTCCGTACCGAACTTTGGGGTGTCCGGGACCCGGACCTGGACCCGGACTTTTCAAAAAAAGTCCGGGTTCGGGTCCGGTGTTCTGGTAATTTTAATGAAAAATCTTAAAAATGCTGTAAAAAAGCCCAGGAAGGTCCTAGAGGTCTGCAAAAGGAAGGAAAATGTGGGTAAGGGTGGGACAAGTGCCCTACAAAGAAATGGGGACAGGGAAATAACTTTAAATATTTTTAAAAAAATAAAAACATAAAAATGCAAAAATGGAGATCATCTTCAAAATGGGTCTGAAAAGTATTAATTAACATTAGAGGCCATAGAACTGTTCTAAAATCATCTTCAAACTATGTCCAAAAAGTATAAATAAGCCCAGAGTACCCATATCACTGTTCAA
>BLSH010213318.1:287066-299489 GCA_018402905.1 Glandirana rugosa | reverse complement strand
CCTTTCTCATACCTTGTTGACGTTTGGATGGTTCTGTATCGGCAGGTGGATATTACTGTCCGGCCCGTTCCTCTCGTAATTAGTCTCTTCGTCGGATTACCGACCGACAACGTCAAGACTGGCCACTTTAGGAGTCTAACTTTTCCGTCGGGTCGACCCGGTCGTAGGTCGATGTGTGGTCAATGGGTGACACGTCTAACTCCTACACAGACATTTTCTTAGGTTGGAGTCGAAACACATCATAACCCGCCTCGTCGAGACGGGATGACCGGACAAAATAAGGGACGATGGGGTAGGAGACGGGCTGACTGGTCAGAAGACAGGACGATTGGGCGTCCCGACAGAAATTATAACTAACCTGGTACTCGTTTGTAAAAGAACGGGGGGGGGGGGTACGTTAAAGTGAGAGGTGGACGAGCAGGTGGAGAGTGAAATTGCATGGGGGGGGGGGGCAAGAAAATGTTTGCTCATGGTCCAATCAATATTAAAGACAGCCCTGCGGGTTAGCAGGACAGAAGACTGGTCAGTCGGGCAGAGGATGGGGTAGCAGGGAATAAAACAGGCCAGTAGGGCAGAGCTGCTCCGCCCAATACTACACAAAGCTGAGGTTGGATTCTTTTACAGACACATCCTCAATCTGCACAGTGGGTAACTGGTGTGTAGCTGGATGCTGGCCCAGCTGGGCTGCCTTTTCAATCTGAGGATTTCACCGGTCAGAACTGCAACAGCCAGCCATTAGGCTGCTTCTCTGATTAATGCTCTCCTTGCCCGGCCTGTCATTATAGGTGGACGGCTATGTCTTGGTAGGTTTGCAGTTGTTCCATACTCTTTCCAGTTTTGGATGATGGATTGAGCAGTGCTTCGTGAGATGTTCAAAGCTTGGGATATTTTTTTTATAACCTAACCCTGCTTTACACTTCTCTACAATTTTTTTTTTTTTGCAAATGAAATGTTTATTAAGATTTTGAATAAACAAAGAAAACGTTTCAGATGTACACTGAATCAAGTACGTAATGGCATCCGATTTCCGAGGTACAATAAAACAGAGGGTTTAACAAACATTACATTCGTAGAAAGGGTGAGGAATGCCAACTAAATTTGTATCAAAGTTGTATTCAATAAACACATAAACTAATAATCAGAAATAGAATATATATATATATTCTCTAAATGAAACCAGTGTAGTGCCCACCTCTACAGCTTTATCCTTGACCTGTCTGGTGTGTATCTTGGCCTTTATGATGCTGTTTGTTCACTAAGGTTCTCTAACAAACCTCTGAGGGCTTCACAGAAAAGCTGTATTTATACCGAGATTAAATTACACACAGGCTGACTACTAATTTGGTGACTTCTGAAGGCAACTGGTTCCACTAGATTTTAGTTAGGGGTATCTGAATAAAGGGGGCTGAATACAAATGTATGCCACACTAATAGAATCCATGATTGGGGTATATTAGGCTTCTGTAAAATGATAGTGAGCTTCCTTGTTTTTGACTTTTAATAAAACGGTATCACACTATCCTGGATTATTATTTCTCCCTGGGTCTCGGTTATTGATGTTTGAGGAGATCAGCTGGTGGTAGTTTTCCCATATACCATTGTTAAGGTGGGACATTGTGAAAACAATGTGCAAAAAGGATGGTACCCTAAGCCCTGGTTCAGACTTGTGCGATGCGGGAACCGGCACGATTATACAGCCGGTTCCCGCATCGCATCACTCCCGTCAGCAGTTCACACTGCCTTCGCATTGCATGAGAACACCCATGCAATGCGATTCTAGTACATGTATCTAATGCGAGTTCAGCCATACAGGTGTATGGCTGAACTCGCACTGCTCAGAGATCGGCACCCGCAGTAGTTGCGATAGGGCTTACCTAGATTTCACACACGCCCTATCACACCGTCTTCTGTGATGCAACAAGTAAGTGAAGGGTTCTGGAAGATGACCTAACAGGAAGTGAAAGCTGAGGAAGTGATGGAATAAAATACAAATAAACTGACAAGATTTTAAACCTCCTGTGGATAAGGTAAGTGAGAGAAAAGCACATTAGGATGAAGGGCCAGAAATGGCATTGGAAAATGCTTCTATTTATTATGAAAAGTGGTATTCTGCCCAAAAAGGTGAACTTATCCTTTACATTTTCTGCTCCCAGACTTGTACTTTCCAGTCCAGGAGTCGACCAACCCTTCACTTCTGCATGAGTCATGCGGCTGATGCTAGCCTCCTTTGAGGCAGTTTTATTTGCCCTGTTTCACTCCAGACCCCTACATTCTGTTGTTGTGGGACAGGTCAGTCCAGTCAATTCTTCTGGGGCCAAGGGTAAGAAGTTTTTGGTGGCTCAGGAATCAGCCTCTGGAGTTAGAAGTACTTTCTTCCCATCTTTTGTAGCATCCTCACGACAGATGCCAGCCTATAAGGAGTCTTGGTCACCCTGCTGGCGTGGTAGACTTAGACATGGTAGCAATATAGTCTCCCAATTAACATCCTGAAATTTCAGGAGATTTGGCTGTCATTACAGCACTGGATCACCATGCAGGGAGGTTATCTGATCCAGCAGTGGCAACTTCAGGAACGATATATAGGGGGGCACATAGGCTAGTACAATAAAAAGGCACCATTGCATAACACTTAAAGGGTAACTCCACTTTCACGGGGAAAAACATAGCAAATAAAGAAAAAATAATATAGTGCATATAATTGTGACACAAGTCATATTGTAATTGAATATTATTAAAAATTACCTTTCCTTTTCAGTCTGCAGCCTCTGTAATTTTCTGAAAATACAGTGAAATATGGCTACCTGGAGTTGTGTACTGACCACTCCCCAGAAACGTAATTTCCTGCTTGTGTGATTGGCTCACTGATTTTCCCAGAAGTCTGCCTAAGATACAAGTCAGATTTCAGGCATCCCCTTCAACTAAAATGTAATTTTTGGAGAGATACTTTCAGTAGGGACATATCTAAAGGGATTCAGGCCCAGGCCCAGCAGCTTTCATCATTAGTGCTCTCCAGCTGCACAGCTGGTTGATAATTATGAAACCACTCCCATTAGATCCACTCAGAACAGAGGCACAGAGAAACACAGAGGGATTTTTTTCAGAATAACAAAAGGTAGGAATGTGCAACAAAGTTTGTTATAATCCTTGCAATGTATATTGATCACCCAGAGGGGAATGTTTTTTTTCTCAACAAAAGTGGAGTTACGCTTTAACCACTTGACCTCCGGAAGATTTACCCTCTTTCCCGATCAGGCCATTTTTTGCGATACAGCTCTGCATCACTTTAACTGATAATTTTGTGGTTAAAGGGTTAACTGTGTTCCTAGCCAGTGATTTATGGTACTGTGGGAGGTGCTTTTGCTAGGGGAAAACATGGATCCTGGCCCCTGCTTTGATCCCTGCTTTGCAGAGACACAGGATCCATGCCTTCCTTCCTGTCAGATCGTCAATCTGCATTGTTTACATAGGCAGACCGCCGATCTTCCTCTGTGCTGGATGATCGGCGGGTGCCGGCAGACATGGAGTCCGGGGTATCCGCAGATTAGCTCCCGCTGTGCATAATCTCAGCGGGAGCAGGCCGGCAGCGGCACGCATGCGCGCCCCCTACCCAGAAGTTTCGCATCACATACTAGGTATGTGATCCGACGCAGCAGTGCCACCTTGCCACCGTATATATGTTATACAGGAGCCAGCCGGCAGCGGCACTCATGCGTGCCCCCTACCCTGAAGTGTCGGATTACATACTAGGTACATGATCCGACGTAGCAGTGCCAACGTTTATGTAAGTTATACTGTCAGAAAGTGGTTAAAAGACAACCTTTCAAGAGTTTTCCTTTGTTCCTCAGGTATTGCTTCAGACATGAGAAAGACAGGAAAACTCTCAAAAGCTTTTCTTTATAGTTTAAAGCAATAAAATATACAATAAGTGAAGAATCAAACAAAACTAGCTCATTCACACACACTTGAGTATCCAGAAACAATTAGGTTTATTCACTAAAAGGTGAATTTCAGGAGAATTTAAACATCTAGACCAATATATATGATTTAGAAAGTGAGTTTAGCGGGATCATTTTTCTGGTTTGGCTATTTTGACCTAGATTCTTTAATTCTACCAATTCTGCTGTCAATCTCCTTCTAATTCACCTGCAATACAGCTAGGACAGGCTTTCTCAACCAGGGTTCCATGGAACCCTAGGGTTCCTCCAGAGGTTACTAGGGGTTCCTTGAGCAATAGTCAATTTCTACCTCTCAGATAAATTCCCAATGACATCATGGGGTAATTCTTCCCCCAATGACCACAAGTATAGGGAGCATTCTTCCCATTGACCATCACACTAATGTATCATGAGTTGTAGATTTTTATTTTTTAGCAGGGGTTCCCCGAGACCGGAGAATAATTTCAAGGGTTCCTCGGTGTTAAAAAGGTTGAGAAAGGCTGAGCTAGGACAATTGCATAATTTAGGTCAAAATAGCGAAACCAGAAAAATTCCCCCATACAGCTCACTTTCCAAAATGTCTATATTGGTCTAAATTTTGAAATTCTCTTACAATTCTCCTGCAATTCTCCTATCAATTCTCCTGCAATTCAACTTTTAGTGAATAGACCTGAATGTTGCATATATAATTTCCTATCTTCTGTTTTGTTAATAGCCCCCTGAAGCCAGCAGTATTGAGAAGAGCATATAGCTTAATATAGACTTATACATTCATTTTTTACTTTCAGAAATTTTTGTTGAAGTTTTTAGAAGAATTACAATATAAGAACAGATGAGGTCATCAAGGAGAAAAAAACAAAAACAATATCGGATGAACCTACCAATAATGTACAGCCCTTCAGGATAGAGAATATAACTAACGGCACATTTATAACAACAGTGGCCATAGGCAACATGAGCGTGCTGCGGTATTGCAGCATGGAGAAGAGAGCCCAGCTCCCCCAGACACCCCAACTGGGAACTAGCTGTGTCAAGGGGAGGGGGGTAAAGCAGCAAACTGCCCTCTGTTCCTCTCGGTCAAGATTATAAATCAGGAATTGTAGGACCACCTCACATTATAATCAGTAAGGCAAACTTTAAGATTGTCTAATGTACAATTAGGGCTAGTGGAAAGTAAAATTTAAGGTAGGTCTCAGTAGTCTGATTGGAGCTTAACATTAACATTGCAGATTCTCCAAAATTGTTAAGGTAGCAATGAGAGTTTAGATATAGGAAAGAGGAGAGGTAACGTTTAAGAGAGAACCGAGAAAGCGAGAGAGGAAGGAGAGATAAGAGTAGGGGTAATCGTTCGAATAAACTCAGAACCTTATATGGTTACCCCTAGAGCGATACTTTCATGTACTTAGCCCATGGTTCCCAAGTTGCCTCAAACTTCTCGGAAGTATTTAAGAGCTTACTGACCATCTTCTCCTGAGCCATAATCCAGGAGACTTTCTGTTTAGCACTAGTGAAAGACACAAAGGGTTGCTTCCATGCTTTGGCTATAGTCATTTTAACTCCTATAAGAATGAAAAGGATCTCTCGCTGAAGGCTTTTAGTGGCAGCAGTAATCGGGAAGTTAAGCAGAGCAATGTGTGGGAATTTTGGGATGTGGAGGTCTGAGATCTTATGAAGCATGGTGAAAACTTTATTCCAAAAATCTCTTAGTTTGGGATACTCCCACCAAACATGCATAACGTCTCCTACATGGTCACAACCACAAAAGCAAATGGGAGAGGTAGATGGATAAAGTTTGGAAAGTCTCTCAGGAAACAAGTACCATCTCATCATGAATTTATGGTTAGCTTCAGCTAATGCTATGTTTAGGCATGGCTAACTTGCTTACACAATATCCTTTAGTTATAGGGTCAGAATGTAGAAAAAAGTGACCAATTCTGTATAATCCTTTGTCCAGCCACCATTTGAAAGCATGAATATCCAAGCCGGGCTGAAACTGGGGGTTCCTAAAGATATGTGCCAGCGGTCTAATATTGGAAACTAGTTGCGGGTGATTTCTAAGGGTGTCCCAAAGAGCGAGGGAGTGGGAAAGAGTCAGAGCAAGGATTGAGGGTCTAAGTTTAGGAGAACACCATAATAAGAAATCTAGAGTGAAATCTAGAGTGAAATGGGGAGTTGCTTGTCTCTCTATAATTTTCCACCCAGGGAGTCCCAAGTGGAGGTAGATCCCTGATAGTTGAGTCAACCGTGCTGCCTGGTAATACCAGTGAAGGTCAGGTAATCCTAAGCCGCCTTGCGAACGGGGGCGGCAAAGAACTGCCCTAGATAGGCAGTGACCCTTCGAGCCCCAGAAAAATCTAATAATTTTTGCTTGTAGACGTCTCAGTTGCTCCCTGGGCACTGGGATAGGAAGAGACATAAAAAGTATAGGATTTGAGGAACGAGGGTCATCTTAATCAAATTGATCTGCCCTAGCCATGATAGGTCTGGGGGGCCCACTGAGCCAGTTCGGAATCAAATTTCTTAAATAGGGATGGGTAGTTAACAGCATAGAGCTGGTCTATTTTGGGAGTTAATGTGATTCCTAAGTATGGGATTGATGTGTTATTCCAAGAGAACCCAAATTGTCCCTGAACGGTTGATAGCAGGGGGGTTGGGAGGTTAACATTGAGAGCTTGGGATTTATTATAATTAACAGCTAGGCCCGAAGCTTTTGAAAATATTTCTAAAATCTGGCAGACATTGGGGAGGGAAGTCACAGGGGAGGATAAGAACAGTACTTATGGGTTTGCACACCACATCTAATTCCATGTATGTTGGGGTGGTCCCTGATAGCCATCGCTATAGCAAATATCAACAGCGATAGTGGACAGCCTTTCTAGTGCCTCTCTAGATGCCGAACAATCCGGAGTAAAATCCTTGCAGACGAATCTGAGCTTCAGGGGTCGAGTATAAGGCATTAAGGATGTTAAGAATGTCTCTCCAAAGCCCCATCGTTTTAGAGTAGCAAATATATAAGGCCAGGAGCCCAAATCGAAGGCTTTTCATAGGTCCAATGATAGCAGCATGTCATCCTGGGCAGGTCCTCCATCCCAACTTGAATGTAGGAGGGAGATGATGTCTACTGCCCTACGGATCTGGTCGGGACCTTTATGCCCTGGTATGAAGCCCTCTTGGTTCTTATGGATATAAAGTCCAATAAAAGATGCCATTCGGTTTGCATGGATTATAGTCAGGATCTTAAGGTCATTGTTTATGAGAGAGACCAGGCAGTAGTAGCCCACCCAGCTTGCGTCCATCCTTGGTTTCGGTATTACCGAAATGTAAGCGGAATTAAGGGACTTGTGTAAAGGGGCGCCCCGTTGCAAGGCATTAAAAAAACAGACAAGGTAAGGAGTGTGTTAGAGAAAGCTTTATAATAAGGGACAGAGAACCTATCTGGGCCAGGTGCAGAACGGCTTTTTTGATTTTTGATTACTTGAGCAACTTCTTCTGCAGAAATTGCCTGTTCTAGTCTCTGGCGATGACGATCCTCCAATTTCGGGGTCCATATTAAATCGAATAAGCGATCTAGTTCAGGTTGGGAAGGGTTCGTTTATAAAGCTTTTGGTAGAATTCCTTGAATGTATTGAGGGTTCGTTGTGGATTCTGTGCCTCCTGCCGTCTTAATTTTAGGTAGAGTGTGAGAATGAGTTATAGGTAGTAGTCTACTCGCCAGCATAGAACCTAATTTATCCCTATGTAAATAGAAGTGTGCCCTGCTCCAGTGCAGACTTTTCTCTGCCCTGGAGGTGAGCGCCAAGTTAAGAGCCATCCTGGCTGCATCGAGTTTTGCAGTGGGGACCAGTTTAGGGTTCTGTTTGTGTTCCTTACTCAGATGCAGGAATTTTCTCTCTAGCTTTTTTATTTCAGAGCGGTTATTTCGGCGAATTTGGGAGGATATTTGAATAAGTCTGCCTCTTATAGTAGCCTTGTGGGCTGCCCATAGTGTCTCAGGTGTGATCTCGTTGGTATCATTCAGTAGGAAGTAGTCTTTTATGGCTTTCTCGATCTCAAGCACTCTTATTTGAACGCTAAGGATAGATTCATTAAGCTTCCACCTGAATATGCAGAAAGACTGAGGAATGGTCGGGCCAAACCGAGTCTCTGATATAGGCTTTAGAGGCCAGAGGTATGTGTGTAGAGGAAATAAGGATATGATCGATCTTTGAAAAAGATTGGTGTGGGTGGGTGGGAGAAGTGAGTGTAATCGAGTAGCATGGGGTTAAATCCTCTCCAAATGTCTACCAGGCCCTGTTGGTAGAATAGTTTGGCAATGCGTGAACTATGTTTAGGGGGGCGGGTAAGACGGTTTCCAAATGGTCTCTTTTTGTCCAGACCTTGGTCAAATGCTGTATTAGAGTCTCCACCGTAAACTACCAGAAGGGGGTTGAGAGTTTTGAACAGGCTTTGAAAAAATTGTTCCTGCCTGCAATTTGGGGCATAGGAAGATATCATTGTGATGACATCAATGGTCCCTTTAGCTAAAACAAATCACCCTTCTGGGTCTTTAAGCTCTGTTAAGAACGAGAATTTACAATTTCGAGAGATTAAGATGGCCACCCCCTTGGTTTTATCGTTTGCATTTGCTAAGAAGAAAGTGGGAAATTTGGCGTGGAGGAATGATGGATAATACCATTTGGGAAAGTGGGTCTCAATGTCTGTTTTTTGAGTATAAAAAGATTGTAAAATTTTCGTACGTTTAGATGGAGAATTCAGATCTTGAGCGTTTTGGGATACTATATGCAGTGTGGGCATGGGGTGAGTGCCGTTAGCCATGGAGCAAAAGGGAAGGAGAGATCAGAACATTACAGCAACTCACCAACCTCCGATCTATGCTGGGCTCTGTAGGAACCTGGAGAAGTGGATGGGCTTCCAGGCAACCAAAGGTATGTTTGCCTAGACTGGTCTCTAGAAATAAAAAAGGGTTAGAAAGAAGAGACAGAAAAAATAAAGAAGCACGTTCCATAGAATGTCGACACTGAGGGAGGAAGAGTAGAGCTCCTCTTCCACCCTCATAAAGGAGAGTATAAACCTCCTCTACTGGAGAAGGGGCATTCCTGTAGTGGAGAGGGGGAAAGTCCAGGTTTCCACTACAGGAGGAGGGGCATGAGTACCGCCCTGACCACTGGACTCCCCTATAAAATTGGGAGTTATAGTAAGGCACATAGTCTATGATTATTCTGTAAAACACCAGTGACATTATGAATAATATCAGAACATTGAAGTATGTGTAACAAGCAGTAACAGCAGTAACTGAGTGGGACTGACTGGACATGTGTCCCAGAGTTCTAGCAAGAGTCCACCTAAATCATGCTATTAAAGGCCCCAGATGACTTCACAGACAGAATGTGAGCCGGGACCACCCACTCCCTAGGTCTGAGAATCAACCCACCTTTGGTGAGGAGGGGTAATGCCCAGATGGGGAGCGTCACCTGAACATGCTTGATAAGGGAGGCAAGAAAAAGTGGTGGCATGTCCATGTCAAACATCGATATTCACTAAGAAATAGAGGCTCTGAAAACATTAAAAAGGATAAACAAGAAGGTGCAAAAGTGGTAGATGGGCTTTCATCACGGAGGCCTGCCGTCCTTGGATTTCTTGGTCTTGGATTTCTGCCACAAAGGGGAGAGTGGACTAATGGGAAGTTGTCATTTGGAGGATCCTGATGCCGAGCTGGGAGGCGGAGAGGATGGTTCCTGTGAGATCAGTTTCAACTTCAGCAGCAAGTTCTCGCCTTCAGGCTAAAAGGAAATAGCCACCGGTAATGTATTTCTTTTTGTGTGAGAGCAGATAATAAAGGTTTAAAGGACCTCCGTCTTTGGATCGTGGTCAGGGATAGGTCGGTGAAGATTTGGATGGGCTTTCCTTGAAAAGACAGATGAGGTGTGGAGCTGGCCCTTTTCATGCGGTTTTACAATCACAGCCCTTGGGAGGCCATCCGTGCGTAAGGATTTCAGGGCTCTGTGAGCACGGTCAAGCTCAAGTCTGTGTGGTTGTATGTCTGGGATGAGTTCTCTGATAAACAAACGAACTGCCTCAGGCACATCTTTGATTGACTCGGGTAAACCTCTGATTCTGAAGTTATTTCTTCTGCTCCTGTTTTAAAGATCATCAATTTTTAGGAGGGCAGATTCAAATTGGTTTAGGAGATCTTGTATGCGGTCAGAATTCTGGTTCGTTCTGGCTACAGTGTGATTGAGTTTTTGTTCGATAGCTTCCGTTCTTGAACCCAAATTTTAGAGGTCCTATTTGATATCTGTTGTGATCCTGGAGGCTGTATTTGAAAGCCTACGGTCTAACGGGCCAGAAAATTTTGCAAACATAGCCAGTAGGATGCCTCAGTCAGACAGATGGTCCTGCTTCAGGCTGCAGCCATCGGCGCAATCTTGGGACCCACGGCCAGGAACTCGTTTGTCAGGGGAATCGCCTGGTGTGCCGTCCCCACTATTACAGGGGATGCAAGAGGTAGCTCTCTGTGCTCCAGGGGCCAAGAGCGGCACAAATGCTGGACCCGTAAGTCTGTAGATCCCCCCAGGCATTCAAGGGAGAGACCGCACTGCTGCCATAGAATGTGTGATCCGGCGCCATCTTGGGATCCGCAGCCCGCAGCGTGCGGGTGAAGTTAGGCTCCGTAGGGTCTTGGTGGAAGTAACCCGCGGCTCCCGGCGTAATTTGTGGGATCTCTCCCAAATTCCTGTTGCTGTCAGCATTTCTGTCACTGGGCTAGTACACCTGCGGAGAGCCACAGACGGTCGGGGTGGGATGGAGCTCCCGAGTCAGGCTGTCATGTCAGGAGACTCCGCTCATGCGCCTCTACATGAATTTTTATGCATTGATGCAAACCTGTCAATGACTTGATCCATGTTTATCTTGTCTGCAAGCTTAAACTCAATTGCTAGAGTGGCAAAATATGACAGCCTTTCCTCTGTCATTGTTGTATGCAAATAGGAATTTTTTCATTTTAGTGCTGAAAAACCTCTCTTACAAGATGCACTACTACCTGGCAAAATGCATGCAATTTAACATAATTTGTGAACTCCAGAACAGCGTTAACTTTTATGCCATCTGATTCTTCTTTCCTCTTCAAAGTCACAAGACCCTGTTTGAGTTCTGTTTTTAAATACTCCAAATGACAGCCATAGAATTTTGCCATTGAGGTCAACTTTTGAAAAACAATCCACTTTAAAGTTAAAGTGGTTGTCAACCCTTGACAACCACTTTAACCTACAGGTAAGCCTATAATAAGGCTTACCTGTAGGTTCCCTGCATATCTCCAAAACCTGCATGGTTTAGGAGATATACATTGTACTCGCATGTGCCCACGTCACCGGGCACATGCGCAGTGCAGAAACGGCCTCAATGCCGTTTCTTCGCTGAGACCGCGCTGTGATTGGCATGCGTGGGAGTGACGTCACGTGACTAGGGCCAGTCACAGAGACGGAAGGAAGAGGAGCGAAGATGGATGCTGCCTGGAGTGGGGACAGTGCGGGACATCGCAGGCTTCCAATGCAGGTAAGCACTGGCGTCACTACGGGGGAGCGGGGGGTGCGGCCCGCACCCGGGTGACACCAGGCCCAGGCTGGCACCGCGGCTCCCTCCTTCCCTTCCAGGATCTCCTCAGTTGCATGCAATGTGCGGGGAGAGTGTGGGAGGAGGGAGTAACTCACTCCAAGTGAGACAGAGGTGGCTGGAGTCTGACACTGACTGTCCCACACGCCGCAATCCTATCTCTCTCCCTGCCGCTGCTGGCTGCACTCACTGCAAACCGGTCTATAGCCACCTCCTCCTCAGCTGATGTTTCATGTACTGTTGTACACAGAACAGGAGCAAGAGAGCCGAGGTGGAGGAAGGGGGATACCGCGCTACAGAACCTGCTTGGGGCCGAGGTATTGCAGAGGAGGGGGACAGCTATGTTGCCGGGAATCTTTTTACAGAGGGGGGGTTGAGGATATGTACTAGGGGTGCTTTGTTATGGGTTAGAAATGTCTTGCGATACCCCAGCACAATTCCTCTTCCCTCCCAAAGCACACCCTAGCACATATCCTCCAACCCCCACCCCCCATCCCATCTCCATCCACCACCCATCCCATCTCAGCTCCATCCACCCCCCATGCCAACCCATCCCATCCCAGCTCCATCCATCCCCCCATTCCATCCCAGCTCCATTCACCCCCCATCCTAGCTTCATCCACCCCATCCCATTCCAGCTCCATCCACCCCCCATCCCATCCCAGCTCCATCCACCCCCCCATCCCGTCCCGGCTTCATCCACCCCCCATCCCATCCCAGCTCCATCCACCCCCCATCCCAGCTCCATCCAGCCCCCATCCCATCCCAGCTCCATCCACCTCCATCCCAGCTCCATCCACCCCCCCATCCCATACCAGCCCCATCCACCCCCCCATCCCATCCCAGCTCCATCTACCCCCTCATCCCATCCCAGCTCCAT
>BLSH010213318.1:240669-254541 GCA_018402905.1 Glandirana rugosa | reverse complement strand
GACTACTGGATTTAGTACCTTTGCACTCTCTCTATAACATGAATTTCGCCTCAAGGTGGGATAATTTTCAGTCGCCGATGTTTTTTCACATCAACACACACCAAACTTCAACTAACACAAGATTAGATGAAGGAGCCCAAAGGGTGGCGCTACGATACCAGCACTTCCTCTTTATACGCTCGTTCGCGTCATCACGTTCGGTCGGTCGCACGTTGTATGTACGACCGTCGGGTGCACGTCAGTAGGCTACATACAACAGTCAACGTACGATTCAACACGGTCGTACGTGTGATCGTTGTCCCGTGTGTACGAGCCATTAGGCTCACTGCTATGTCACCTGGGACAGGTGAGTGTCTGATTATTAAAAGTCAGCAGCTACACTTTTTTGTAGCCGCTGACTTTTAATAGGGTGGAACTCCGCTTTAAGTACAATATCTCTCTCACGTTTCCATGATTTAGGTCATCAGAGTTGTAGCAATGCTCTGTGCAATTTTGTTTTTTGCTGTTAAAAGAAAGACTTCAACAATTATCTTAATATAATGGCAGGTTTCTTCCACCTCTCTGGCATGTGCTTTACTTAGCCTTTTATAATGGATGTATCTTTTTCTTTGTTTCTTTTGAAATCCTGCCAGCATACATAGGATTCTTTGTTGGACTTTTCATGTTGTGACATCCCCTTTTTATTTTCCATTGCATTTCTCCAGTTGGAGAAACCAACACGAACAAACAGTACTTTTTAAAATTCTCCATGAGCATACTTGGACTCTACATTAAAAGCAGTATGCTGCATCCAGTGAAATTTAGTATTCCAGCCAGGTAAATGACTGTAACCACTGAGGTTGTAAAAACCGAAAGCTTGCTCTAAATTTTGTCTATGGGTATTTTTTAGTATTGGTTGTTTTGGCCCTTCAGTAGCACACTGATGTCACAGGGCCCCTTAGTGCTTGCTTTTGATGGCACCAGTGGGTCTATGTACCGAATGATCATAATCACAGGATTTGGAGGATTGCCTGGAGCACTGTATTAATGTAAGCTTGTTGATGGCAAAATTGATTCATCACACTGTGGTAATAGCTTAGGGTCCTCCTCATCTTCTTCAGCAAGATAAAAATCACTTTCTGGGAAATTAATCTCCACATATTTAATCTTTAAATCCAGACGCTTAGAATGCTAACGTTTGTCCTGTTGCTGCTCCTGCAGCAGAATCTGATGCCTGCATATTAGTAACAGATTAATAAGATTGTATAGCCATCTTCTGATGTTTTCACCTTTTGAAGGTTCTTTGCAGCAATCTGACCCTAAATGACACTTTTTGGGGACCAGTGACATTATTACATTGATCAGTGCTGTAAGAATGCAGGGATCAATGTAAAAATGACACTGGCAGGGAAGGTGTTAACCCTAGTGGGCGATCAAGGGGTTAAATGTGTTCCCTCAGCTTGTTCTAACTGTAGGGGGGATGGGCTTATTAGAACATGACCGATCTCACTGTTGACAGGAAACAGTAGATCTCTGTCATGTCATAAGGCAGAATGGGGATCCGCCTTTTTTACATAGGCAGATCCCCGTTCTGCCTCTGTACAAGGCGATCACGTGTTGCCGGGGGACATGGAGTCTGTGGAACTCGCGGGCACACTCCTGCAGAACGCAGCAGGCGCATGCGCGCACCCACAATATCTCATGTACGGACCACTTTACAGCTATGGCGATTCGCGCAGGAGAGCCAACCTGCCGCCGATGGCAGCTGGTCGGCAAGTGTTTAAGCTGCGCAAAGTGCCGGTGAACAGCAGAGGTTACCAGGGATGGATAACCCTGCCCAGGGCCAGTGCAAGGATATTTGTCTAAATAGGCGAAGTTGCATTTTACCACCACACACACACACACACACACACACACATTAAACCTAGCCCAATTGTTAAAATTGACAAAGAGGGCACTAGAAAGCTGGCCACATCTTTGTCTCAGCGCAGAGGAGATCTATTAAGTCCCCGTTCACACCTGTGTGATTTTACACATTTTGGCTGATACACAACAACAGGATTACTATTTGTTTGTATGGGGTCCATGAACACTGTGCAATTCTCTTCACATAAAACAAAAAATGAAATGGGCAAATAAAATATAAATGTGCAGGCGCACAATGTGAACCTAGCCTAGGTGTGCACACAGGGGGCCAGCATGTTCTGTTACATGATTTCCATGTAACATAAATATGCAGCTATAGTAATGTTTTTATAGTTGGTTATTACAATGCCATCTTGTGGTTCTTTTGGATATTACACCCTTCTATTGTATTTTCTAAGTGTGTACCTCCCATCCTCTGTGAGCTAATTTCCTCTTCCTAGTTCACTCTACTCTGTAACTTCCTGTTCCGGGTGCACTCTGCTATTCTAGTTCCTCTTCCTGTGTCCTCTCTCTCATGAGGTAAAGAATATGGCCACATGCTAGAAGGCCTCTCTCAATCTACTCGCATCCTAGGACACATTACTATGTTTTGACCTGCAGTTACCATCTTTCGACCATCTGTCACATTTGTTGTATGCTGTACCTGCTGTTCCAATGAATAAACGCTCATGGAAGAAACCGGTAATTGGTGAGTCACTATCTGATAAGAACTGTCTGCGGTGATCATATCTGCTTATACAGGCCAGGCATAGAGGTCTCAACAAGGGATAAGTCGCCATTACAACAGTTAGGAGTCAGAATACAGCAAAAGAAAGATATTAGAACAAGATGAAAGTTCAGTATACAGCAACCAGCCAGGATGTAACAGAAATCATTACAATAAAGTATTTCATAGTTACAGCTCCACCCCCCAGAGAAGAGCCACAAGACATTCAGGGCCTGTTCACGCTAGAACGTGGTGCAGGACACCCATGTTCAGTTTCCTTTCAGTCACACTGCCCTTGCGATCTGCAGCGGGTGTCAGTGCAAAGTTAACGACACCTGAAATGCAGGTCACAAGCGCAGTGCATCATGAGATCTGGTTGCAGTGGGTTTCCAAAAACAAAGCATGCACTGGGCTGAAATTGCACTGCACAGAACTGCATGTGAATTGCACAGGAACAAACAGGGCATCCATAGTGTGAATGGGCCCTCACAATTACTAATTAGTGGTCAGTATACCAGTAATTAATCAGTGCTCCTCTTTAGATCATATAAAATTTATTGAGGAGTGATCAGTGCCCCCTGATTATATTATTATTGATTAGTGTCCCCCATTAGATCATATGCCATTTATTAATCAGTGCCCCCCAGTAGATCCTTTCACTGCTATCAGTAACCCCCCCCCCCAGCACAGTGAAGTGGACTCTGTGCAGGGTCAGTATAGCAGTAACTCAGGCTGATTATCATCTTGACCTGCTCAGCTTTCACTGCAAGCTCACTCGGGCTGGCTGCACCCCTGCCATCTTGATCCAGGGCGTCCGTCCAGGTACAGGAACAGGAGGAGCCACTACCACCACCAGATTTCAGAGCCACAGCAAGACCGAAAGGAGCATAGCCTAAAGGGAAAGCTGCCACAAGGGCTTCCCCTAACCAGGGGTTAGGTGGATCAGCAGCGGGCAGAACTTCTCTCAGCCAGCCTGGGCTGCTCTGTGCACTCCAACTTCCCCTCTTCCTCCATGCGTGCATAGGATAGAGGTGTGCGGTACCCCCGTCCACCAGACTGTGCTGGAGGGGGGATGTGGGGCAATGTGCCTGCACCGGAGATCAGCCACTACTGGAGAGCACAGAGGGCGGAGAGTTATTGTCAGCCCGTCCACATGGAGAGAGCCCTGTGTCTGCCTAATTTAGTTGGGGGGGGGACACACGGAGGGCAAGGAAAAACCTAGGGGTGGCAGTTGCCCCCATTGCTCACATGTAGTGAGGCCACTGTGATCCAGATTCCTTTGTACAACACACTGGCTCTGTTGACACTATGACACTAGTGTGGCGGTAAACAGGACACTGGTGCTGGCATGTACTGGTCTGTCTTCATTGCAATTAGAGACACTGGCTCTATTTACACTGGCACTGGTATGGCAGTGATCAGGACGCTGGTTTGGTGACACTGCTGTTGCTAGCGATTAGGTACGCTGTTCCTGGCAGCACTGGTGACACAGGGACAGGTGACAAGTGGCTGTCTCATAATATTTCCTCCCCCACGTGCCCCTTCACCTGACTTCTCTCTCAAGGTCAATGGCACAACTATCGGTCTGTCCCCACAAGCCAGGGTGATATGAGTAACCCTGGACTCTGAACTGTCCATTCTGCCCCACATCCAATCCCTGTCCAAATCATGCCGCCTTTTCAACATCTCCAGAATACGCTCCGTTTTAGCCAATGACTTCTGGTCATCTCTCACCTCGACAACTGCAAATCCCTCCTCATTGGATTAACTTTACATAGGCTAGCCCCCTTCAGTCCATCAAGAATGCTGCTGACAGACCCATCCACCTTACCAACAGTTCAGTGCCTGCGCCCCTCTCTGCCACTCCTTTCACTGGCTTCCGTTCACCCAACAGATAAAATTCAAGGTACTAACAACTTACGAAGCCATCCACAACTCTGCCCCCAGCTACATCACTAACCTGGTCTCAAAATATCAACCAAGCTGCTCTCTTTAGTCCTTTCAAGACCTCCTGCTCTCTAGCTCCCTTGCCACCTCTTCCCATGCTCGCCTCCAGAACTTCTCCCGAGCTTCTCCCATCCTGTGGAAATCCCTATCCCAATCTGTCCAACAATCTCCTAATCTATCCATCTTTAGACAATCCCTGAAAACCCTTCTCTTTAAAGAAGCCTATCCTGCTTCTAACTAATACACTGTGTTTTACTTTCTCCATCAGCTCATCCCGCACAGTTATTACCTTTTGTATCACTTGACCCTAAAGAGCAGGGCCCTCTGATTCCTCTTGTACCAATTTATATTATAACTGTAATGTCTGCCTTAATTTTGTAAAGCGTTGTGCAAACTGTTGGCACTATCTAAATCCTGTATGATAATAATATTCACACTACACTGTTGGGCAGTGATTAGGTATACTGTAAGCAGGCTGGCACTGTGTTTTGTATGTGAAAAAACTGTGTAAATGCTGTAGATGACTTACATGGTGTAATGGTTTTCCCACCTTTCACAGACAATCTCTGTGTGAGGAGAGAGAGCTATGGCTGCACCATGCAGCATTTGTTTACATCATGTAATTGTTGTAATTGGAAATAGCGATCATATGGTACAGAACCAATTGTACTGGTCCTTTACCCAGTCATATGATTTGCTGTGTCTGGGGGATGCAGTGATCACCAGTCCCACTGGTGCACGCTCTAGGGGCCACGCATGAGCCGCAGATGTGGAGAATGTATGGTGGGTATATCCACCCCCTTGGAAAAGCTCCTATCCAGCCTTTTATGTAAATTGACCGGACGGGAGGCAGTTAAAGGGTTTGTGCATTAAAAGACCCTCTCACTGCTGTGCAATATTTTAAAGAAAAAATCTATTTTTGCATCAGAAACTGTCTTCCATGTCTGTGCCTATCTTTCCTCAATTTCGACAATAGTTTGTCTGTTAGCCATAAAAATTACCAGAAATTACTAACAAGATTTGCCTCTCATAGACTCCAATTAGGTTGAATGTTAAAGTTCGGTTCTGGGGGCGTGGCTTGTATGGCGATGTGAGAGAACGCTCAGGCAGGGGCTATCCTATGCCATCCTGACATATTCCATCCTGTAGCAGGTAAAATCCTTTCCTAGCCAGCTTGTTAGCACATACTCTTTTCTCCTACACGCCCTGGGCAGATGTTTTTCTGGTGGCGGTAGCATGACAAAGCAGAAGACAGAGGATCCAGACTCAAATGCAAGGGAACTTACACCGCTCCAGGTGAGCACACAATCCATCACACGCCACCCTCCTGCTAGTACACAGGTGCCAGCTCTGCAATAGTGATGATGAAACAGCTGGATGGCTGTACTCTGCTCCAACACCTTTATTGTACAAAACAATCTATAGCAGTCACAACATGAGTACAAAGGTACAGATAGAGAGCTGACGCGTTTCACATCATAAATAATGCTTACTCACAGCTAAAACACACTGCATGACACATGCACAGTGGGGCAAAAGAATATTTAGTCAGCCACCAATTGTGCAAGTTCTCCCACTTAAAAACATGAGAGAGGCCTGTCATTTTCATCATAGGTACACTTCAACTATGAGAGACAGAATGAGAAAAAAAATCCAGAAATTCACATCATCTGATTTTTAAAGAATTTATTTGCAAATTATGGTGGAAAATAAGTATTTAGTCAATAACAAAAGTTCATCTCAATACTTTGTTATATACCCTTTGTTGGCAATGACAGAGGTCAAACATTTTCTGTAAGTCTCCACAAGGTTTTAACACACTGTTGCTGGTAGTTTGGCCCATTCTTCCATGCAGATCTCCTCTAGAGCAGTGATGTTTTGGGGCTGTCGCTGAGCAACACGGATTTTCAACTCCCTTCAAAGATTTTCTATGGGGTTGAGATCTGGAGACTGGCTAGGCCACTCCAGGACACTCCAGGACATTGAAATGCTTCTTACGAAGGTGGTGTGTTTGGGATCATTATCATGCTGAAAGTCCCAGCCACGTTTCATCTTCAATGCCCTTGCTGATGGAAGGAGGTTTTTACTCAAAATCTTACGATACATGGCCCCATTCATTCTTTCCTTTACACAGATCAGTCGTCCTGGTCCCTTTGCAGAAAAACAGCCCCAAAGCATGATGTTTCCACCTCCATAATTCACAGTAGGTATGGTGTTCTTTGGATGCAACTCAGCGTTCTTTCTCCTCCAAACACGACAAGTTGAGTTATTACCAAAACCTATTTGGTTTCATCTGACCATATGACATTCCTCTTCTGGATCATCCAAATGCTCTCTAGCAAACTTCAGACGGGCCCGGACATGTACTGGCTTAAGCAGGGGGACACGTCTGGCACTGCAGGATTTGAGTCCCTGGCGGAGTAGTGTGTTAGCCTTTGTTATTTTGGTCCCAGCTCTCTGCAGGTCATTCACTAGGTCCCCCGTGTGGTTCTGGGATTTTTGATCACCGTTCTTGTGATCATTTTGACCCCACGGGGTGAGATCTTGCGTGGAGCCCCAGATCGAGGGAGATTATCAGTGGTCTTGTATATCTTCCATTTTATAATAATTGCTCCACAGTTGATTTCTTCACACCAAGCTGCTTAGCTATTGCAAAATCAGTCTTCCCAGCCTGGTGCAGGTCTACAATTTTGTTTCTGGTGTCCTTTGACAGCTCTTTGGTCTTGGCCATAGTGGAGTTTGAAGTCTGACTGAGGTTGTGGACAGGTGTCTTTTATACTGATAATGAGTTCAAACAGGTGCCATTAATACAGGTAACGAGTGGAGGACAGAGGAGCCTCTTAAAGAAGAAGTTACAGGTCTGTGAGAGCCAGAAATCTTGCTTTTTTGTAGGTGACCAAATACTTATTTTCCACCATAATTTGCAAATAAATTCTTTAAAAATCAGACAATGTGATTTTCTCTATTTTTTTTTTCTCATTCTGTCTCTCATAGTAGAAGTGTACCTATGATGAACATTACAGTCCTCTCTCATCTTTTTAAGTGGGAGAACTTGCACAATTGGTGGCTGACTAAATACTTTTTTGCCCCACTGTATATAAAGGGGAGTGGAGCCAACCAGATGACGGCCCAAAAAAAACCCCTCCCACATGTAGTCAAGCAAAGTGGAAACACATCTGAAAATAACAAATAGGCATGGAAGAACACTCACCAATCAATCAAACATGTGAATCTAGCCGAAGTCGGCATGTTCAACCCATGGTGACCCGATATCTAAATTAATGTGCAAAAACCCCCTAATATCCTAAATAGTAGTGAAAAACATTTTAAAAAAGCAGGACAGAGTTATATATATAGAGTCATATATATAAAGTGTTAAAAATAAACAAACAATGCCCATAAATGTCAAAGACATATAAAGAAATATAATCAATAATGTCATATTAACAAGTCTACAATATATATCATAAAATTTGATATATATACGTAAAAAGATGTATTTCTATTGTACTAGACCCACGACTTGCCGAAGTGATAATGCAAAGGGTGTGCTCAAAAAGTATGTAAATTAAATAAAGAGTATTAAACAACTTCTATATTCTATATCATTTTATATGCACAAATACCACATATCGGCATGTCTATGGGAATAAAAATAGGACCTTGTACGGATAGAAACCCATTCAATAAAAAGGGGATTATGGAAGAGGGAAGCTAGATGTACAGTTTCTAGCATATAATCCAAAGATTAGATACAGGGGAGGAAAAACCTTTGGGACAGCAGGCCCCAGCTGACCCCCTTTAAGCCCCCTGATACAACCATAAACTATAATGAATAAAGAAAACACAAACACATATATTTTGGCAAAACATGGCCGCCGCACTTTATTGGTATTAAAGTTTATATATAACCAAATTATATCAAACCAATAATTTGCTGAAATACAAAAAACATAGACTTTTGCTCAGTTATTAGAACTCTGGCAGCTCAATTCATTTAAACAAAGAAATACGTCCCCACCAGCCAGACTTGTGAACAAGCCTGGCCTACCCCAATGCCGCGGCCATCTCAATACTGCATTGCAGCCCCAGATTAAATATATCAGCACCTACAACCGAGAGGTGGACTCCATCTTGCCTATATAGGCCTGGGATTCCCCCTCAAGATCCACGCGCCGATACGACAATCCACCTAACATGGCTCGATTGACACTCTTCCTCATTTTGTTCCATTACTCTGTGCAATGGAGAAGATAGCCAAGCCAGCCGGGGAACTATCTCTGAAAAGAGAATGGTTGTACCAGGGGAAGTTAAATTAAAACAATAAAGATCCCTTTTAATCATAAATAAATGATCTAAAGCAGGGGTGGCGAACACGCGGCTCTCGAGCCGCATGCGGCTCCCGGCCATAATGAATGCGGCTCTTTGCCTCTTATTATATTTTGTATATACTGTGGCTCTTTGCCAAGTTTCATGTTTCTCTCAGGGCAATCTCAGGCAGCTTGCATTGACTTCTATGATAGAAGTCTCCTCGCAAGCCGCCTTGAGATCGCCTCGAGCGCTGCATCGCGCCGCATCACGCCGCATTGCGCCGATTCGCGCTGCGCCGCTTCTGTGTGAGTGTTTGTCTGTTTTGGCAGGTCACTGCATGGTGTGGCTCTCTGACTCTCACAGTTTAACATTTTGGCTCTTTGTGTCTAACTTGTTCGCCACCCCTGATCTAAAGTATGAACATTACCCAAATTATTGCCACCCAAATGAATAATCATTATTGAGGGTGGCAGCCAAAACTGGTGCAGTTCAGACAGATGAATGTATAGCTGAGTCCACTTCAGACCTGAGACCACTTCAGTCTCAAGGCCTGCAGATGGTCTGTAATGCTTTTACTTATACTTCTAGGCAGAGTTCAAAAGCAGTCAAGTATAAAGCCACAGCCGCAATAGCTGGATAATTAGCCAGGAAATTGGATTTTTCAAATAGTTTTGCTGATAATATCCAAGAAAAGACAGTCTTAAGGCCTGCAAGGTCTCTGTAGTGCTTTTACTTCTACTTTTAGGCAGAGTTCAAAAGCAGTCAAACATAAAGCCACAGCCGCAATAGCTGGATAATTAGCCAGGAAATTGGATTTTTCAAATAGTTTTGCTGATAATATCCAAGAAAAGACAGTCTCAAGGCCTGCAAGTGGTCTGTAGTGTTTTTACTTCTACGTCAAGCAAAAATATACGGAGAAGAAGCAGGCATACAGAGAAACAGCAAGCTGAAAATAGCAGTTAAGACAATTAAGCCGTGGCAGACAGTAGCAGACTAGTTTGAAGCATCAGTACTTTTGCTGGCATTTACAATATCTCACAAAAGTGAGTACACCCCTGACATTTTTGTAAATATTTTCTTATATCTTTTCATGTGACAACACTGAAGAAATGACATGTCTAAACCACTGGCAACAGAAGTGAGTACACCCCTAAGTGAAAATGTCCAAATTGGGCCCAGAGTGTCAATATTTTGTGTGGCCACCATTATTTTCCAACACTGCCTTAACCCTCTTGGGCATGAAGTTCATCATGGACGACATCACAGAGCTGGTGGAAGTTAGAGACCTTGCGCTCCTCCACCTTCCGTTTAAGGATGCCCCACATATGCTCAATAGGGTTTAGTTCTGGAGACATGCTTGGACAGTCCATCACCTTTACCCTCAGTTTCTTTAGCAAGGCAGTGGTTGTCTTGGAGGTGTGTTTGGGGTCGTTATCATGTTGGAATACTGCCCTGCAGCCCAGTCTCTGAAGGGAGGGGATCATGCTCTGCTTCAGTATGTCACAGTACATGTTGGCATTCATGGTTCCCTCAATGAACTGTAGCTCCCCAGTGCCGGCAGCACTCATGCAGCCCCAGACCATGACACTCCCACCACCATGCTTGACTGTAGACAAGACACACTTGTCTTTGAGAAACCTCACGCTTGACACCATCTGTACCAAATAAGTTTATCTTGGTCTCATCAGACCACATGACATGGTTCCAGTAATCCATGTCCTTAGTCTGCTTGTCTTCAGCAAACTGTTTGCAGGCTTTCTTGTGCATCAACTTAGGAAGAGGCTACCTTCTGGGACGACAGCCACGCAGTCCAAATTGATGCAGTGTGCGGTGTATGGTCTGAGCACTGACAGACTGACCCCCCACCCTTTCAACCTCTGCAGCAATGCCGGCAGCACTCATAGAAATCTATTTCCCAAAGACAACCTCTGGATATGATACTATGCATGTGCACTCAACTTCTTTGGTCGACCATGGCGAGGCCTGTTCTGAGTGGAACTTGTCCTGTTAAACTGCTGTATGCTCTTGGGCACCGTGCTGCAGCTCAGTTTCAGGGTCTTGGCAACCTTCTTATAGCCTAGGCTATCTTTATTTAGAGCAACAATTCTTTTTTTCAGATTCTCAGAGAGTTCTTTGCCATTAAGTTCCATGTTTAACCACTTCAATACAGGGCACTTAGAACACTTCCTGCCCAGACCAATTTTCAGCTTTCAGTGCTGTTGCGATTTGAATGAGAATTGCGCGGTCGTGCGACGTTGTACCCAAACAAAATTTTTATCATTTTGTTCCACAAATAGAGCTTTCTTTTGGGGGTATTTGATCGCCTCTGCGTCATTTCTGATCACCGCTATAAGCAAAAAAATGTTCTTTGTTTCTGTCACAAAAATTTGTATAAAGTACATTTTCTCCTTCACTGAAGGGCACTGATGTGACTACACTGATGGGCACTGATGAGGCTACACTGATGGGCACTGATGAGGCAGAACAGATTGGCACTGATGAGGTGGCACTGATAAGGTTGCACTGATGGACACTCCTAGGCGGCACTGATAAGTGGCACTGGGCACTGATAGGTGGCACTTTTAGGTGGCACAGGTGGGCACTTTTAGGTGGCACAGGAGGACACTTTTAGGTGGCACAGGTGGGCACTGATAGGTGACACAGGTGGGCACTGATAGGTGTCACAGGTGGGCACAGGTGGGCACTTCTAGGTGGCAGTGGTGGGCACAGATGCAACAAGCACTGTTAGGGATGGCACTGGCAGGCATCATACATGGGCACAGTGCCATCCCTACAGTGCACAATAATGCCCTTACCTGGTGGTCTAGTGGGGGCTCCCTGGTGGTCCTGGGCGGCCTCTTATTTCATTCCCTGGTGGTCCTGGGCGGCCTGTGTGTGATGTCTGGCGGGGGGGCTCCCTGGTGGCCCTGATCCGGCTCCCTGGTGGTCCAGTGGGGTGATCCTGAGGGTGGCTGCGCTGATAAATGTTCAGCGCAGCCCCCCCTGTCAGGAGAGCAGCCGATCGGCTCTCCGCTGCTCAGGTCTGCAGACATGAGCAGAGGAAAAGCCGATCAACGGCTCTTCCTATTTACACTGTGATCAGCCGTGATTGGTCACGGCTGATCACATGGTAAAAGGCTTCGGATCGAAGCCTTTTACCTCGGTCGGTAATGCGGTGGGTCAGACTGACCCACGGCACCACCGATCGCCGCGATGCGCGCCCCCGGGGGCGCGCGATCGCGGATTATCCTGAGGACGTCAATAGACGTCCAGTCAGGATAATGAGCCACCCACCCGGACATCATTTGTCAATGCGCCGGGCGGGAAGTGGTTAACTTCCAGTGACCAGTGTGAGAGAGTGAAAGCGATAACACCAAATTTAACACACCTGCTCCCCATTAACACCTGAGACCTTGTAAGACTAACGAGTCACATGGCACCGGGGAGGGAAAATGGCTAATTGGGTCTAATTTGGACATTTTCACTTAGGGGTGTACTCACTTTTGTTGCCAGCAGTTTAGATGTTAATGGCTATGTGTTGAGTTATTTTGAGGGGGCAGCAAATTTACACTGTTATACAAGCTGTGCACTCACTACTTTACTTTGTAGCAAAGTGTCATTTCTTCAGTGTTGTCACATGAACAGATATAATAAAATATTTACAAAAATGTGAGGGGTGTACTCACTTTTGTGAGATACTGTATATGTATATATATGTATATGTATGAATTTCAGTCATTTATAGTTATAGTTATATTGAGTTGCATTTATAGCATCACATTGACATTGTTACCCCTACCTCCTATACTCCTCGTCCTCGATCCTGCCCTGGATCTCCTGATACTGATACTGGTGACAGAAATAGTCCACAGGTCCTGTATACACTGTCAGCTCTGCGGGGCTCCCAGCTCCTGTCCCCCAGCAGTGGTATACCCAGCTCCAGCCTCCGGCGCTTAGCCCTCCGCCTCCTGATGTCTCCTGTCTTGTCTCAGAGCTGGCCCGAGCCGCCCAAGCTGTTACGAGCAATACTGAGCCGAGCCAAGCCTCTCTGAGCCCCTGGGGGCCCCCCCATCATCTGTATCCTTCAGCTTTACCCCTTGGGTATGCATAAGCAGAGGAGGCAGGTATTCCAGCCGTCATGCACGTTTGCTGTCAGGCATCTAATCACATGGACACAGATGGGCAATCAAGCAGGATGGAAGAGCCGGAGTGTCCTACATACACCCGCTCACATCAGAGCTGACACCCTTTGTACATCTTAAGAACTTTGTCATCATGGTTCGTATTTTCTTTCCTCCTGTCATATTCATCGATTAACTTGCTTTTGACATATTCCAATGTCAGTTCCTGCTCAAGTCTGGTTTCTGAAGTGTTAATAAGAGCAGTCTATGTCTCTGGAAGGCTGCAGAGGAACAGGGCAACAATATGGTTATCTTTGATGTCCTCTCCAATGGTGCTCTATGATCTCCACAATAGCTTTCACGTGGTCACACATTTGCTGGCCTTCTTTTAGTCTGATCTTGTATAGAGTTGAGCGAACCCAGACTGTAAAGTTTGGGTCCGTACCGAACTTTGGGGTGTCCGAGACCCGGACCCGAACCCGGACTTTTCAAAAAAGTCCGGGTTCGGGTCCGGGGTTCTGGTATTTTATTCCACGTGTTGAACAGCTGCCAAGGGCAGCCAATCAACAAGTGTTTCACTGGTTTTCCCTAGAAGCCATCACAGCCATGCCTACTAATGGCATGGCTGTGATTGGCCAGTGCATCATGTGACCCAGCCTCTATATGGGGCTGGAGTCACCGTGCTGCATGTCATATGCTCTCAGGATAGTTTAGGGAGAGGATGCTGCTGGCTCTGTGAGGGACAGATTGCAGAACATCTCATCCTGCATTACTGAACGATCTGATTGTGGACTAGGGAGAGATACTAGTACTGCTGCTTTGAGGGACAGATTGCAGACCTCATCCTGCTGCACAGAACGATCTGACTGGACTAGGTAGAGT
>BLSH010213318.1:214326-226372 GCA_018402905.1 Glandirana rugosa | reverse complement strand
CCCCCCCCCCCCCCCCCCCCCCCCCCCCCCCCCCCCCCCCCCCCCCCCCCCCCCCCCCCCCCCCCCCCCCCCCCCCCCCCCCCCCCCACCAAAATGCACCTTCGTCTGTGTAGGCAAAAATCCTTGCACCGGCCCTGACCCTGGTACAGTTTTTTAGAGCAGGTGTCGGCTATCCGTTGATAACAGCCGATCCAGCTCCGGAGCCGCTCAGTCGTTACCCCAGGCAGCGGGAGGGGACACCGTCCGCCGCTCTTCTCTGGCCTCCCGTCTGCTGGCTGTGTGGAGTCCCTGTGGAAGCCAGCTTCGATAGGGACTCCTTCGTATATTTCCGGAAGCAACCTAAATATAACTTCACTTCCGGTTTACTCAGCGGCTAATGGCGCTGGTTTTAAAAAAATGACAGTATTCTGAATTGCCATTTTTGGCGATCTGAATACTGTGAAGTGTAAAGAAGGGATGGGGGGTCTTTTAGACCCCGCATCCTTCCATAAAGAGTACCTGTCACCATATATTACTATCATAAGGGATGTTTACATTCCTTGTGATAGCAATAAAAGTGATCAGATTTTTTTTTTTAAAGGAACAGTGTTAAAAAAAAAATATAATAAAAAAAAAAAGTAAAGTGACACCGTCCCCGCAAGCTCGTGCAGCAAAGAAAACGCATAAGTAAGTTGCGCTCACATTTGAAAACGGTGTTCAAACCACACATGTGAGGTATCACCGCGATCGCCGGAGTGTGAGCAATAATTCTAGCAAAAGACCTCCTCTGCGCCTCTAATCTGGTAACCTATGGAGATTTTTAAGTACCGGAGTTTGTTGCCATTCTGCAAGTGTGCGCAATTTTCAACCGTGTCATGTCTATTTACTCGGCGTAACATCCTCTTTCACAATATACAAAAAATTGGGCTAACTTTACTGTTGTCTTATTTTTTAACTCAAAAAAGTGTTTTTTTTTTAAAAAAAAGTGCTTGAAAACCGCTGCGCAAATACCGTGTGACTAAAAATATTGCAATGATTACCATTTTATTCTCTAGGGTGTTTGAAAAAAATATATAATGTTTGGGGGTTCTAAGTAATTTTCCATAAAAAAAAACTGATTTTAACTTGTAAACAACAAATGTAAAAAATGGCTCTGGCGGTAAAGGGGTTAAAAACTGTATATATTTTAATACACCACGTCAAGTGTGCTATATACCATATGAACAAATATATAGTGCACACTCAATGCGCAGTGTGTATATATATATATATATATATATATATATATATATACCAGGCTGTATATATTTTAACACACCACGTCAAGTGTACTATATACCTTATATACAGTGTACACTGATATATAGCACACTGTGCATATATATATATATATATATAGATATATCTATATAGATATATCTATATAGATAGATATATCTATATATATCTTTTTTTTTCCCTACACTAACCTGTCTGCACTAACTGACAGATAGATTTTTAGATTTCTATCTATCTAGTTAGCTGTCTATCTATTTTTCTTTTCTTTTTTTAACATGTTTTAAAAGCTAGCTATCTAAACTGCCTGTCTTCAGGAACCTACACTATCTCTCTAACAACGCTGACACACTACAAAGAGCCGATGTACAAGCGGCTTTATATAGTGTGGGGCGTGGATTGAGACTGCTGTGCAGTGATTGGATAAAGGCATCCTGCATTTAGCCAATCAAAGCTCTCACAGCAGGCTACCTGCTGATTGGCCAAAGCATGCAGGTCATGTGCATGCTTTGGCCAATCAGCGGACAGCATTCCGCCGCCATTTTAAAACATTATGGGGCGCGAACGTCCCATAATGTTCGAGAACACTCGAACAGCCGATGTTCCAAAAAAAAGCGATTGAAAGACCGCTGCGCAAATACCGTGTGATTAAAAATATTGCAATGATTGCCATTTTATTCTCTAGGGTGTATATAATATATTTATAATATAAATATATAATAATTGGGGGTTCTAAGTAATTTTCTATAAAAAAACAAACAAACAAACAAACTAATTTTACTGATTTTAACTTGTAAACAACAAATGTAAAAAAGGGCTCTGGGGGTAAAGGGGTTAAAAACTGTATATATTTTAATTCACCACGTCAAATGTGCTATGTACCGTATGTACAGATACATAGTGCACACTCAATACGCGGTGTATATATACAGGGTGGGCCATTTATATGGATACACCTTAATAAAATGGGAATGGTTGGTGATATTAACTTCCTGTTTGTGGCACATTAGTATATGTGAGGGGGGAAACTTTTCAAGATGGGTGTTGACCATGGTGGGTATTTTGAAGTCGGCCATTTTGAATCCAACATTTGTTTTTTCAATAGGAAGAGGGTCATGTGACACATCAAACTTATTGGGAATTTCAAAAGAAAAACAATGATGTGCTTGGTTTTAATGTAACTTTATTCTTTCATGAGTTATTTACAAGTTTCTGACCACTTATAAAATGTGTTCAATGTGCTGCCCATTGTGTTGGATTGTTAATCCTAGCACAGGCTTCCAGTATCCGTAGTTTCAGGTGCTGCACATCTCGTATCCTTACAGCATAGACAATTGCCTTTAGATGACCCCAAAGATAAAAGTCTAAGGGGGTCAGATCGGGAGACCTTGGGGGCCATTCAACTGGCCCACGACGACCAATCCACTTTCCAGGAAACTGTTCATCTAGGAATGTTCGGACCTGACACCCATAATGTGGTGGTGCACCATCTTGCTGGAACTATGATGTCGGTGATAGGGAATTGCTGGCCATCAAGTCGGCTTTGGAGGAATGGCGGTACCTCCTGGAAGGAGCAGCTCACCCGGTATTGGTTTTTACTGACCATAAAAAAACCATATGCTGTGAAGATACGAGATGTGCAGCACCTGAAACTACGGGTGCTGGAAGCCTGTGCTAGCATTTCTCCTGCGGTGTTGCTATCAGTGTGTGAAGAGTGGGAGAAGAGGATTGCATTGACAATCCAACACAATGGGCAGCACATTGAACACATCTTATAAGTGGTCAGAAACTTGTAAATAACTCATGAAAGAATAAAGTTACGTTAAAAGCAAGCACACCATTGTTTTTCTTGTGAAATTCTCAATAAGTTTGATGTGTCACATGACCCTCTTCCTATTGAAAAAACAAAAGTTGGATTCAAAATGGCCGACTTCAAAATGGCCGCCATGGTCACCACCCATCTTGAAAAGTTTCCCCCCTCACATATACTAATGTGCCACAAACAGGAAGTTAATATCACCAACCATTCCCATTTTATTAAGGTGTATCCATATAAATGGCCCACCCTGTATATATATATATATATATATATACCAGGCTGTATATATTTTAATACACCACGTCAAGTGTGCTATATACCTTATGTACAGTGTACACTGATATATAGTACACTGTACGTTCGCGGTTATACCTCACATGCATTGTGCAATTGCTGCTTACATACGACACGAGACTGACGCTTGCATTCACTTTTGCGTGCATGCACGGGTTGACAGAGGTGCATTTTTTTTTCAATTATTCATTTTGCTTTTAATTTTATATTTTCACTGTCCCTTTAATTTTTTTTTTTTATCATTTTTATTGTTATCACAGGAATTTAAATATCCCCTATGATAGCAATATGTAGTGACAGGTACTCTTTTTTGAAAAATGTGTGGTCTATTAGACTCTAGATCTCTCCTCAGCCCTTAAAGCATCTGACCACACCAAGATGCTTTCCCAATTTCCCAATGGCACTGTTTATATCCGGCGAAACCGAAGTCATGAAATGCTTGTAGCTTCCGGTTTCTTAGAGATGATTGGAGACATTCTAGTCTTTCGATCAGCTCTATGGTCAGCTGGCAGAACCACCAGCTGCATTCTTGGGTTCCCTGGTGGTACAGGAGAGCCAGAGAAAATCATGGGGGGAGGGGGGCGTTCCTTCCCACTGCTTGTAAAAGCAGTCTAGCGGATAAATAGCCACTAGAATTGCTTTTACATGACAGCTGACCACCGGCTGAAAAAAACTATACCAAGATGATACCTATACCTGCAGGCATAATTCCGGTATAACCAGTATGTCGCTGGTCCTTGTTGGGCAAATATTGTAATGTTCTGTTTTTCATGCCGCCTGTGAATGAAAAAAGAGAATCAATCAATCGGTGGTATGCCCACCATTAGTAAAACCGCCCTGCATCCACCCACTTCTAATGATGGGCATAGCACCATTCTAAAAATATATGCTGAAGCATGGGGCAATCCACCCCTATGTCCACCCCTGCCCCTATGCTTCGGCTTATATGCTCAACTGTGGTGTTGAAATAACCTCCTACAGCGCTGGAGTCGCTGATTTACATATCATGGGAGCAAACACTGTTGCTGTCAAGATAAATAAATCAGTGCTGCAGCTGAATGGCATATCTGCAATGCAAATAATGGTTAACAATAAAACACAGTAAACAGTAAAGCATAACTTGAAAACCATACCTGCAAAGCAAACATGATAATAACAATAAAACATTACAGTACAGAAAAAAAACAGAGCAGAACAATAAAGGGAGAACATTTTTTACTTTTTTTTTTACACTTTTATTTAGAACTGTAAAGGTTCCAGATCCGGGTCTCTAAAAATGCAATGTCATCTTTGCAGACCCTGTGAATGTGTGCCCTAGGACTATGCAATGCTGTACCCTACGCCAATACTCCACTAGTGTGTGGTAGCAACAGAAACATTCACTAATGCAGAGACCGGGCTGGTCAGAACAGGACGGACAATAATAGCGGGTGTCACAAATATATATCCGTGTCTTCTGCAGACACAACGTCTTCTTTGGGGTGATCTTTGGATAGAGGTACCATGGAGGACTTCTGGGAAGTGACTCTCATGCAGCCGGCTCACTGCATTTGGATTGAAAAGTTGGGGCACAGCACGGTCTGGAAACAGAAGGGCTGTGACAATCTCTTCCTGGAATTTAAGAAAGGATCCAGTTCATCCTGATGCTTTGTATAGCACATAAACGTTCAGCAGAGCCAATTGAAATAGGTATACAGACACTTTTATGTACCAGCGTCTGGCCTAACGGCAATTAAGTACGGCACCAATAACTGGTCGTTGAGGTCCACCCCTCCCATATTAAGGTTGTATTCATGGACACAGAGTGGCTCCCCAACAATACCAGTCGCCGTTGGAATTTGGACTGCTGTGTCTGCGTGAAGGGAGGACAGAACGGAAACATTTCGGTTTTCCCTCCACTACACTGCAAGCAAATTATTACTTCTCAAGCAGGCTCTCTCCCCCATCTAAGTCGGGACTCTACAAGCCATTGGGGGAAGCCCCAGCAATTAGATTGCACCGTGCCACATGATCAAACAAGTGACTAAAAAGTGGCACGCTTGTGTAATAAATGTCCACGTACAAGTGGTACTCCTTTCCGAATAAGGGTGACAAACAATCTTTCCAGCACTCTCTATGTAGTTTGGCCAGTTGGGGGGGCTCCATGTGACTATATTTTCCCTCGTAAACCATAAAACTATATGTATAGCCTGTGGCCCTGTTACAGAGCTTATACATCTTGACCCCATATCTGGCACGCTTGCTGGGGAGAAACTGTTTTAAAGCAAGATGGCCAGAAAATGTAATCAGGGACTGCGAATTGTTGGTTGAAGTGGTTTAAGAGGGACATATGGTGAATTGGGTCAGTATACCAATATGACCGCAACTCACTTTTTTTTACATATGCCTATGAGGAGGAATAGGCCCAGAAAGGTCTTAAATTCTGGAACTGTAATAGTTTCCAGTCTCCGGCAAGTGTCAAATGGGGATTATCGGCGATCAATTGACCAGCATGCAAATTGCTTTGGTCCAAAATAGATCTATAGAGATCTTCCGTGAAAAACAGTGAATAAAAATCAATAGACGTAAAATCAACTGTTTCAACCTGAATTCCGGGTTGGCCAGTGAATGGGGGAAATACGGGCGCTGCAGAAGTGGTAGGTTGCTAATCAGGGTTAGCATATGCAGCGGGAAGGACATGGGCTCTACTGGCCTGTCTTTGTCTTCTTGGTGGCTGCGGGACACTACTTGTGCTAGCCACCGCACCAGCTTGAACTGCACTTATGGGACTCGCCACATCACCAAGTGTTACTGCAGTGCTTGTTTGTCTATGAACAGGGTGTACTAGGCCGCTGGTGCTTGCCAGTTAACCAGAAGGATGAGCGGCACTAGTACTGGCTCTCTGCTCCATAAGAGAGCCCTGCGGTTCTTGCACCTGAACAGCAGAAAAACGGGGTCAGGTACACCTGACCTTAGCAGGGACCTCTACTCCCTCATCAGAGCTATCTGTCAGGGTACCGATGCTCTCTACGGGTTCATATACTGAGCCTAAATCTGACAGTGGAGCTTTCCCATCGCTCTCATCTGTCATGCTCAGCAACGTGTAAGCCTCTTCACTAGTGTATGTCTGTTTGGACATTTTGGTTTCTAAATTTATAGGTACACTAGTGTGACTCACAGGCAAAAGAGCACCTGGTTCTCAGAGCCTGCTTCAATCTCTACCAAAAAATTAATTGTTAGCGTTCACAGGAATCAGGCGTGACTCTGCGAACGCTGCTATTATGTGTGCTGTGTTTTGTAAGTGACAGTGATCTATTGATACTGCACTTGGGTAGACTGGGCGAAGGGGCTAAACGCAGGTGCTAGCAGGTATCTGGGCTGATTTGGGAACACTAAATTATTGGGGACGCTAATATAGTTCTTGTCAGATCAAAGATATTGATCTGTTCAGACACTATACTAGTAACAAAGCTGTCTAGTGTGTGTGTGCGTGTTACAGTAACTGCACTAATCTGACCCTGCCTGGTATTTACGCTGACCCTAACTCACACTGAAAGCTAACTGATGTCACCCGCCAGGTGATCAGGGGGTTAAAACTTTTATTAGGTATATACGGTGGGTATCCTGACACTATAAAAAACTACCTTGCTAACTAGCTTCACCCGTGGCACTAATACGGTGATCTCTGGTGACAGGGGGTGAAAGGGTTAACTGGGGGCAATCAAGGGGTTAAAACCTTTATTTGGGGGTAATGGGGGGTACCCTAAACCTACCTGGGCCTACCACTAACTGCCACTAACTGTCACAAGTGACACCAATACCGTAATCAGTGAAAAATCTGAACACAGTTGATGACACAGTGGCAGGGGGTGAAAGGGTTAACTGGGGGGGGGGCGATCAGGGGGCAGTCGGGGGGTTAATTGTGTGTCTATTTGTCCCGGTGTCAGTGTAGTGTTGTGTACTCACAGTAAGATGTCTTCTCCTCTCACGCTGGAACTCAAAAGGGCTCCATGAGGGTAGATGACATTACTTCCTCTGCCTGTGTTTACATTACACAGGCAGAGGAGAGTCTGCCATTCGCTAGAACTGATCAGCAGGTCTAGACCAGAAATCATTGGTCTGGGCCTGGAGACTAATCGGTTCTGGAACGAATCTGATCATCGCGGGGCATGCGACCGACGTACAATGAATGCGGTTTGCGCAGCCGAGCCAACCTGCTGCAGTAAAACTGTGGCAGCTGGTCGGCAACTGGTTAATAATGGCATGCAATGCCAATCTGCAGTTTCCAAAGCGAGCAAAATCCTTTCTTGTATTAAGAGAGGTATGGACTCCAGAGAGAGAGACATCATTTTGCCCCTGTACAGATCATTAGTGAGACCTCATCTGGAATATGCAGTTCAGTTTTGGGCACCAGTTCTCAAAAAGGATATCGGGGAACTGGAGTAAATGCAGAGAAGGGCAACAAAACTAATAAGAGGCATGGAGGAGCTCAGCTATGAGGAAAGATTAGAGGAACTGAATTTATTCTCTCTTGAGAAGAGATTAAGGGGGGGTATGATCAACAAGTACAAATACATAAGGCCCCTTTCACACGAGCGGCTGTTCTGCCGTTGCTAAATGCAAGCCAGATACCAGACTCCAAAGCACAACGATTATTTGTCCGTAGGTGACACAGTGCACTGCTTTTACCTGCAGATAGCTGCATTACATCGTTCCTGGACGCATTCAAATCCATTTTTTCTAATCGTTCTAAATCGTCTGTAACGAAACCGTTGCTAAATGCAGAGTGTGAATGGGACCATAGGAAAGCATTGTCACAGTATAGCTGCGGTAGATAACTTCATCTATCCGCAGCTAAAAGCTGGATTCTATCCGTCCGTGTGAAAGGGGCCTTAGTGGTCCATATAGTCAACTTGGTGTTGAGTTATTCACTTTAAGGTCATCACAAATGACAAGGGGGCACTCTTTACGTCTAGAGGAAAAAGTATTTCATCTCCAAATACGGAAAAGTTTTTTCACAGTGAGAGCTGTGAAAATGTGGAATAGACTCCCTCCAGAGGTGGTTTTGGCCAGCATAGTAGATTGCTTTAAAAAAGGCCTGGATTCTTTCCTTAATGTACATAATATATCTGGGTACTAACATTTATAGGTAATGGTGATCCAGGGAAAATTCAGTTGCCTCTCGGGGGGATCAGGAAGGAATTTTTTCCCCTCGTTATAGCAAACTGGATCATGCTTTGCTTGTTTTTTTGCCTTCCTCTGGATCAACTCTGGGTGAAGGATTGTGTATATGGAATTGTATGGTTATATATATTTTTTCTTTTTTTTTATTGGTTGAACTGGATGGACTTGTGCCTTTTTTTCAACTTGACTAATTATGTAACTGTGTAAGATACATCCTGTTATCACTTTGTACCATAGAATACACACTATCATACTGCAGTGCCAGCTGCTAGTATAGACCAGTATAATGCTAGTGCTGTTTCTTCAGGGCCCGTGCCATGACCGGCGACATCATTGCGGCTCCGGCCAATCACAGCGCACCCGGAAGTAACTCCGGTGAAAGATGACGGCCCTTATTCAGGGCATCTTTCTAAGGTAAGGCTCATTATGCCTTTGTCTTGCAGGTTTTTTTTGGAGGTTTACAACCTCTTTAAGTAATATGTCTATACAAACAGATGTACAGTTGTGCTCATAAGTTTACATACCCTGGCAGAATTTATGATTTCTTGGCCATTTTTCAGAGAATATGAATGATAACACAAAAACATTTCTTTCACTCATGGTTAGTGTTTGGCTGACGTCATTTATTATCAGTCAACTGTGTTTACTTTTTTAAAATCATAATGACAACAGAAACTACCCAAATGACCCTGATCAAAAGTTTACATACCCTGGTGATTTTGGCCTGATAACATGCACACAAGTTGACACAAAGGGGTTTGAATGGCTATTAAAGGTAACCATCCTCGCCTGTAATCTGTTTGCTTGTAATTAGTGTGTGTGTATAAAAGGTCAGTGAGTTTCTGGACTCCTGACAGACCCTTGTATCTTTCATCCAGTGCTGCACTGACGTTTCTGGATTCTGAGTCATGGGGAAAGCAAAAGAATTGTCAAAGGATCTGCAGGAAAAGGTAGTTGAACTGTATAAAACAGGAAAGGGATATAAAAAGATATCCAAGGAATTGAGAATGCCAATCAGCAGTGTTCAAACTCTAATCAAGTAGTGGAAAATGAGGGGTTCTGTTGAAACCAAACCACGGTAAGTTAGACCAACTAAAATTTCGCCACAACTGCCAGGAAAATTGTTCAGGATGCATAGAAATACCCACAAATAACTTCAGGTGAAACGCAGGACTCTCTGAAAACATGGTGTGGCTGTTTCAATATGCACAATAAGAAGGCACTTGAAGAAAGATGGGCTGCATGGTCGAGTCACCAGAAGAAAGCCATTACTATGCAAATGCCACAAAGTATCCCACTTACAATACGCCAAACAGCACAGAGACAAGACTCAAACCTTCTGGCACAAAGTCATTTGGAGTGATGAGACCAAAATTGAGCTTTGTGGCCACAACCATAAACGTTACATTTGGAGAGGAGTCAACAAGGCCTGTGAAACACGGAGGTGGATCGCTGATGTTTTGGGGATGTGTGAGCTACAAAGGCACAGGGAATTTGGTCAAAATTGATGGCAAGATGAATGCAGTATGTTATCAAAAAATACTGCAGGAAAATTTGATCATCAGCCAGGAAGCTGCGCATGGGACGTACCTGGACATGCCAATGATCCAAAACACAAGGCCAAGTCGACCTGTCATTGGCTACAGCAGAAAAAAGGGAAGGTTCTGGAGTGGCCATCTCAGTCTCCTGACCTCAATATCATTGAGCCACTCTGGGGAGATCTCAAACTTTCAGTTCATGCAAGACAACTAAAGAATTTCCAGGAACTGGAGACTTTTTGCCAAGAGGAATGGGCAGCTTTACCATCTGAGAAGATAAAGAGCATCATCCACAAATATCACAAAAGACTTCAAGCTGTCATTAATGTTAAAGGGGGCAATAAACGGTATTAAGAACTGAAGAATTGAGAGTGGGGGTAAAATAGGGATTGTGGTGTGGGAGAGTTAGAATGCAAAAGGCTGTGATCACTGGTGGGGAAGAGGATGAGAATGGGAGGGTCATTGGGAGACATAGGGGCAGAGGTGACAGCTAGTGGAGGGAAGGAAGAGGCAACAGGCAGAAGTGACAGCAGTGACTGCAGGCATGGTCAGAGACTGCAGATATGGTACAGGAGATGGTCAGAGACTGTAGACATGCTACAGGAGACAGTCAGAGACTGCAGACATGATACAGGAGATGGTCAGAGACTGTAGACATGCTACAGGAGATGGTCAGAGACTGTAGACATGCTACAGGAGACAGTCAGAGACTACAGGCATGGTACAGGAGGTGGTCAGAGACTGCAGGCATGGTACAGGAGATGGTCAGAGACTGCACAGTACATGGTACAGGAGATAGCCAGGGACTGCATTGTACAGGAGACAGCCAGAGACTGCATGGTACAGGAGACAGCCAGAGACTGCATAGTACAGGAGACAGCCAGAGACTGCATGGTACAGGAGACAACCAGAGACTTCATGGTACAGGAGACAGCCAGAGACTTCATGGTACAAGAGACAGCCAGGGACTACATAGTACAAGAGACAACCAGAGACTACATAGTACAGGAGACAGCCAGAGACTACATAGTACAGGAGACAGCCAGAGACTACATAGTACAGGAGACAGCCAGGGACTACATAGTACAGTAGACAGCCAGAGACTACATAGTACAGGAGACAGCCAGGGACTGCATGGTACAGGAGCCAGTCAGGGACTACATAGTACAGGAGACAGCCAGAGACTACATAGTACAGGAGACAGCCATGGACTACATAGTACAGGAGACAGCCAGGGACTGCATGGTACAGGAGACAGCCAGGGACTACATAGTACAGGAGACAGCCAGAGACTACATAGTACATGAGACAGCCAGGGACTTTATAGTACAGGAGACAACCAGGGACTGCATGGTACAGGAGACAGCCAGGGACTACATAGTACAGGAGACAGCCAGAAACTACATAGTACAGGAGACAGCCAGGGACTACATAGTACAGGAGACAGTCAGAGACTACATAGTACAGGAGACAGCCAGAGACTACATGGTACAGGAGACAGCCAGGAACTGCATGGTGCAGGCAGAGCGGAGACAAGGCTGCCTGTTTTAACAGCCCGACGGGCCTGCATTTACCGATGCAAGTGGGAGGAGGAGGCGGGGATGGCACTGGCTGGAGGGGAGGAAGAGGCGGTCCACTCCTAAGCAACGTCACTTTTGGTATTGGTTTTTGACCAATTTTCACGAGTACAATACTCGCGAAAATGGCTAGTTTCGGCACCAATACCGATACCAGTATCGGTGCATCCCTATTAGCTACCATAGTGAAGGCCCAAAAACCGCTAGCCTATGTGGATGAATTGAATACCACCACTAACGCGGTAGTATGTACCCTGTCAACAGCAGATCAAGAATCTTTAGAATTACCCCTTAAATCAAAGAAATTGCAAGCTGCAGCTGCAGGTCTGCCAAATAATAAGGGCCCGGATGGCTTACTGGAGGAGGTCTACAAAACATACGGGGGGGGGGGGGGGGGGGGG
>BLSH010213318.1:88781-111777 GCA_018402905.1 Glandirana rugosa | reverse complement strand
CCTTCGTCTGTCCTCTGTGTGAGTACTTCTTACTGGTGACCTAGTAACTCATTTGGATCTGTACAAATAGGACCGGGAGTGTCACTCCGTAATCATCTTAGACTAAGGTGGGTATATACGGTATGAAATAGTTTGAACCAACCCGTAGGGGATCGTCGTATACATCGAAATATTTCCCCTTAATGTCTTAAATAATTCCGAAAGGTTCTCAGTTCACACCCCCGGTCGCTGACAAAGGTTGAATCCTCTTATCGGAAGGACCGTATCTTTTCCTCGTCTGGGTCCTCTCAAGACTGACGGGCCGCCACCGCAAAGATTGAGATCTGTCTGCTGGGATTGGTGGGGGATTTGGCCCACCGCCGGGCAGTCAGAACTCTCCTGGGTCTGCTCCTTTTCTATGCCAGGAAGGCTATTCTCCTAAGTTGGAAACAGTCGCTGGCCCCCACACTTGACTCTTGGAAAGCCTTAATAAATTCTGTAATTCCCCTTTATAAAGCTACATATGCTGCTAGGGGATGCCCAACCAAGTTTGATAAAGTATGGCATATATGGGTGGAATCAGATTCTACTAATGCCTCACTGTGAGGGCCAGGATAAACATGTCTAGGTTTACTCAATGATCCAGTGGTCATTCTTCATGAGTGTGTCTCCTGTCTGCTTCCATAAAAGTCTTATGGCATGGTTTTCAAAATACTCCTGACCACCTCCTCTTTGTTGGTGACACCTCTGGGTCCGGGTATTGGGCAGCTATGAACACTTTAAAGATCTGGGTAGTTTTACTGTGATGTTTTATGCTCACTGTTTTCTTTTTTGTTTGATATCAGAAGCCTGGGTATGCCCAATAGGCTTTGTTTTGTGACTATCTAAAAAAAGTTTTTCAATAAACATAACTTTACAAAAAAAAAGGAGAAAGGAGGGGGGAAAGGGTTATGTGAGGGGAAAGAGAGCGCCTGAGGGATGTGGAGAAAAGAGGGGAGGTTGGGGTACTCAATCAGGACCAGTTGGAGGTTGGGGGGGTATTTTTCTTAGGCCAAGTTCTCGTGTGGCTTCCTGCACTGCATTCCATTCGCACTGCCCTTAGCGATCTGCTGCGGGGGTTAGTGCAAAGCTAACCCCAAGTGCAGGTTGCAAGAGCAGTACCTTTGCCCACACCAAAAGTATATGCAATGCGGTTGCCATGCAATTGTGGTGCGATTTAAGCCCATTTAAAATGAATAGGGCTGAAATCGCACTGCATGGAACTTGTACTTGCCATTCTCCAGCAACAGCATATGTTCCGGGTCTCTGATGGAGTAATGTTCAATTGCCCATTCCACAAGAGGACATATAGAGGTTGTTTTACTATAGCCGGGTATGACCACCTTGGCTGCAGCTAGGAAATGCCAGAGGATGTCTTTTTTTTAGTGGACTTGAGGGGAGCGGGAATCCTGGAGAAGAGAGCCCCCGCAGCTGAGAGATAGCGGAATTTGAGTGGCCACAAGCTTGTAGTATAAGTTGAGGATTCATGACCAGAATGCCTGGATCAGGGGGCAAGCCCACCAGAAATGAAGCATAGTGCCTTTAGAGGCACAGCATCACCAGCAAGTATCTGGGAATGCACAGTTGAAATGGGGGAGAACAGAAGGGTATTTGTACCACCTAGTTATTCATTTAAATCCCTTGTCTTGTGTTTTAGATGCTGGTTTGTGGGTCAAAATAAAACCATTTTCCCAATCTGCAGGGGTGACAGTAAGCTGGAGTTCAATTTCCCAAGCCTGTGTATAGGCAGGGAGGTCTGGGTGTGCAGTGACTAAGATGATAGAGTATAGCTGGAAAATAGTATGTGTGGAGATTTTTTTTTTAACACAGTACAGTGTCACAAGACCTACCAGTCAGTGTCCCTGATCACTAGCCACCCAAACACAATGTTACTATAGTCACACTGTACTTGGGTGGCAGAGATCAGGGACACTGGCTGGATGCTCTGGTGAAACGACATGCCAGTGCAGCCAGCCAGTGTCTCTGATCACTAGCCAGCTATAGTGTCCCTAATCGCCGCTACACCAATACTTTGTGACCATACCCATGCAGCCTGCCACAGTGTCCCTGATCACCACCACACCAGTCACAGTGTTACCAGACCAGTACAGGCAGTAATAGTGTTCCTGATTGCCATCATACCAGGGCCAGTGTCACCAGGTTAGTGTAAGCCACCAAAAATGTTCCTGATCACCATCACACCAGTCACAGTGTTACCAGACCAGTACAGGCAGTAATAGTGTTCCTGATTGCCATCATACCAGGGCCAGTGTCACCAGGTTAGTGTAAGCCTCCAAAAATGTTCCTGATCACCATCACAACAGTTCCATTGTCACCAGACCACTGTAAGCCAGCAACAGTGTTCCTGATCACCACTACACCAGTGCCAGTGTCATTTGACCAGTGCAGTCATCAACAGTTTTCCAGACTAGTCCCAGTGTCACCAGACCATTGAAAGGAGGAACAGTGTTCCTGATTACTAGCCACACCAGATCCATTGATACCAGATGAATTTAACCTCTTGCTGACCAGCCCCTGTTATTATACGGTAGCAGGTCGGCTCTCCTCCGTGAATTGCCGTAGCTGCACGGGGGTCCTTGCATGAGGTATTGTGGGTGTGCACGCACGCTGCCTGTTGTAGGAGCAGGCCCTCAGGTCATGTGGACTCAATGTCCGCCGGCGACCTGCGATCGCCTTCTACAGAGACGGATCCCCATTCTGTCAGGGAACATCACACTGATCTGCTGTTCCCAGTGATCGGGAACAGTTAGATTTGTCATGTCCCTGCCAGCCCAGCCCCTACACAGTTAGAACACGCTGAGGGAACACACTTAACCCCTTGATCGCCCCCTAGAGTTTAACCCCTTCCCTGCCGGTGACATTTATACAGTAATCAGTGTATTTTTATAGCAGAAATTGCAGATCACCACCATTACTAGTAAAAAAAAATAATAATAAAAATGCCATAAACCCATTCCCATCGTTTGTAGACGTGATAACTTTTGGGCAACACAATCAATATAAGCCTTTTGCGTTTTTTTTTTCTACCAAAAATATGTAGAAGAATATATATCAGCCTAAACTGATGAATAAATTAGTTTTTATTATATATACATTTTTTTTTGGATATGTATTATAGCAAAAAGTAAAAAAAAGTTTTTTTTTTCAAAATTGCCACTATTTGTTTTTTTATAGCGCAAAAAATAAAAACCGCAGGGGTGATCAAATACCACCAAAAGAAAGCTCTATTTGTGGGAAAAAAGGACATCAATTTTGTTTGGGTACAATGTTGCACGACCCTGCAATTGTCAGTTAAACAGATGCAGTGCCGTATCGCAAAAAGTGCTCTGGTCATTAAGGGGGCAAATCCTTCCGGGGCTGAAGTGGTTAAGCAAGCAACAATGTTCCAGATCGCCACTGTGCCAGTGTTGCCAGATTAGTGCAGCCATCAACAGTGTTTCTGATCATTGCCATGTCAGTCTCAGTTACGCCAAACCAGTGTAAGCCTGTCAACAGTGTTCCTGATTGCCACCACATCAGTACAGGCTCACCATAGCCATTGCAGCCAGCAACAGTGTTCCTGATCACCGTCACACCAGTGCAGCAATGCCTCTGTCTGCCAAATGCACTGACCCTGGGTTGTTTATTGGCCACAGTTTTGCCTTCCACCTAGACCAATCCTTTGCCCGTTTGTTGACTCTATCTCTGACTGTCACCTGAACTGACACATCTGTACATCCTGCTGATGATGTTTTGAGACACCAATCCCAGCCATCCCCTATGGACAACTACACTCATAGAACCACAGAACTCTTTTGTTTAGTCTCCTGTACTTCCTGGCCAGTGAACATGGCATCCCTGGAGACATGGGCGTCCGCAGGTAGGGGCAAGGGGGGGCGCTTGCCCCCCCTGGAATCTGGGGTTCCCCACTAGGTCCTTAACCTCTTGAGCCATGTATGCGTTTTCTGACAGTCTCTTGGGCTATGTATGCAGTTTCTGATTATCTCTTGTGCTATGTCCGCAGTCTCTAACCGTCTCCTGTAGTATGTCTGCAGTCTCTGACCATCTCCTGTACCATGTCTGCAGTCTCTGGCCGTCTCCTGTACCATGTCTGCAGTCTCTGACCGTCTCCTGTACCATGTCCACAGTCTCTGACCATCTCCTGTATCATGTCTGCAGTCTCTGATGTCTCCTGTACTATGTCTGCAGTCTCTGACCATCTCTTGTACAATGTCTGCAGTGTCTGACCATCTCTTGTACCATGTCTGCAGTCTCTGACCGTCTCTTGTATCATGTCTGTAGTCTCTGACGATGTCCTGTACTATGTCTGCAGTCTCTGACCGTCTTCTGTACAATGTCTGCAGTCTCTGACCATCTCCTGTACCATGTCTGCAGTCTCTGACCGTCTTCTGTACAATGTCTGCAGTCTCTGACCGTCTACTGTACCATGTCTGCAGTCTCTGACCGTTTCCTGTACAATGACTGCGGTCTCTGACTGCGATAATGTGATAACGACATTGTCAAAAAGGGGCAGAGCATGGGTGACCTTAAAATTATGCCCCCCCTGAAAAAACTTCTGCGGACGCCCATGCCTGGAGAGGCCATGTGCCAGTGGGCTAGGCATGCTTGGCTTAACCACTTCAGCCCCGGAAGGATTTCCCACGTTAGGACCAGAGCACTTTTTGCGATTCGGCACTGCATCGCTTTAACTGACAATTGCGTGGGCGTGCGACTTTGTACCCAAACTAAATTTGCATCATTTTTTCCCCACAAACAGAGCTTTATTTTGGTGGCATTTGATCACCTCTGCGTAATTTCTGATCACCGTTATAAAAAAAAGAAGAGCGACAATTTTGCAAAAAAACCCAAATTTCTTACTTTTTGCTAAAATACAAAACCAAAAAAAAATATATAAGAAAACATTATTTTCCATCGGTTTTGGCCGCTTTATATTCTTTCTCATATTTTTGGTAAAAAAAAAAAATCGCAATCGGCATTTATTGATTGGTTTGCGTAAAAGTTGCCGCGTTTACGGATGATGAGAATTAATTTCTGGGGTTTTTATTTTTATTTATTTTTTTACTGGTAATGGTGGCGATCTGCGATTTTTAGCGGTACTGCAATATTGCAACGGACACGTCGGACCATTTTGACACTTTTTTGGGACCATTGGCATTTATACAGCAATCAGTGCTATAAAAATGCACTGATTACTGTGTAAATGTCATTGGCAGTGAAGGGGTTAACATGGAGGGGGCGCTCTAAGGGTTAACTGTGTTCCCTGGGCGTGTTCTAACTGTATGCGGGCTGGCCTGGCTGGGGGAAGGGAGTGATCACGGCTTCCATATACAGGTACAGGAAAATAAATTACAATTTTTAAATCACCTACTTTGCTTTTCACTAAATACCCCGGAGTGTCCAAATATGGTGCTTTTTGGGGTGTTTGTACTGTCCTGGTATTTTAGGGTGAATTAAAAAGGAAGCATTGTGGAGAAAATGTATGTAAAAAAAATCAAATGCATGTGAATTGTGTTATTTTTTATCTGATTTAGGGGGAAAATACTTGAATACCACTTTAACCCTTGCAGTGTGGGGACAAGATTTTCTCAGCTCTAAAACTTTGTGAATTGAGCCTATTGTTAGTTTGATCTGAACACATACTGATTTGCCCAGACATGCCCTTCTGTCAATGGCTGTGCTATTCTTCAAATCACTTTGGCCGCACCTAAGAATTTTCCATAAAAGCTGCAGCTGAGGGGCAATGCAGTCCCTAGATCCTAGTCTTGTTCATTTAGAATTACTAACATCTTGCTATACAAAGGGCATTCCTTGTATTATATATGAGAAATAATTAAAAAAAAAAAATTACTGATTTATGAAATTGTACCTCTGCCAGGCATTGCTATACTTGAGAAATGAATAAGCAATGTATAATTCTTTATCTGCAATCACTTTAAAATCCTCACATGTTCTAGCTAAAAATATAAACATTGTGACATTTTAACAGGGCAAGTCTCAGCATGCCGCTCTCATTGCTATGCATACTGACAGAGCCTGCAAGTACAGACATGTCAGGAGCACAAATATGATTCTTTCCAGATAAAGCCTAGGGATTTGTATCCCTGGCCACAATTATTCATACATATGGGTCAAACCACCACCATAGATTCTATTTTATTTCTATTTTACAGTGCAATCTGTTTGTGTATATGCAGCTTCTTTTTTTTTTTCTGGATTCCGCACAGCTTTACAATCCCCTGCTAGGTTATTTTGGCTAACAGTACAGGTAGGCTAAACAAAAGAAGTACAAGAATGTAGGACACAATAACAAACCAACACAGGATATGTTAATAATTTCCGATATCCCAACAGAGCAAAACAATGCTTTACATTTGTACCGTAACAATATACAGCAGATGTACCACAAGGACTACTCAGTGGGAATGCAAGTTGACTTATCTAACAGAGTTGTGCATACAATTTACAGATATGAATATCAAATTATCTTTTTCTGTGTAAGATTCAGATATTAAAGTCGATCTTCACCATGGTGATACACTTTTCTCCTCTCCAACCCCACCCCAGTGTTGCCAACCACCAGTAAATTTACTGACAGTTTGTAAAAATCAGTGATTTTTACAACTGTCTATAAATATCAGGATCTGATAATTTGTCATGCTGTGCTGACTTTTTTGGTGTAAACCAGGCAAACTACTTGATATGGATATTGTCAGTGTTTCCATGTTGTGTTTAAATATCAATTGTCTTAGTTTTTAATAAGAGTTCAGTTATTTTTCAGGTTGCCAGTAAAAAATATGCTCTGCCAGTAAATTTTCCATGTTTCGCCAGTAAAAAATGTTGCGGGAGGTTGGCAACACTGCCCCACCCTCACCAACCCTCCGCTACATGATAACCCCCTTTTTTTGTTTACCTTTTTTTTTTTTAGTTTGCAGGTTCCTCCCAGCCCTCTGTCCACCCTTCTCACCCTCTTTTTGTCATTTTTTTTCTCCAACCTAATTCTCACCTCCATCCTTCCACTAAATGGTTGCCCCCTCCTTTTATTTTTTTTGTTTATCTTTTTTTTTTAGTTTGCAGGTTCCTCCCAGCCCTCTGTCCACACTTCTCGCCCTCTTTTTGTCATTTTTTTTCTCCAACCTAATTCCCACCTCCATCCTTCCACTAAATGGTTGCCCCCTCCTTTTATTTTTTTTGTTTACCTTTTTTTTTAGTTTGCAGATTGCGGCCCACTCTCTACTCTCTATTTTCACCTAGCTGAGGATAATATGCAGCACACATGCCTCCTGGGATATGTACATCCCATATCCTAGAAGGCATCAGCTTCCACTCATAAAAGGAGGAGCAGGCCGGCCTAGTATCACTGTATTGGGAGGTGGCTGCCAGAACCCGGAAGAAATGACTACCTCCCAATGACGTCTCTGAGGAAGATGGTGGTGTGGGACCCAAGTGGTGGCAGTGGAGAAATGGATTGCAGCAGTACAAACTGGATCTGCTCGGTGAGTATCTGAATTGAGGACAATCCAGCATCAGGTAGGCATGAATTATAAAAAATTAAATGTAGCACACCGCATGCAGGAGCCGCTGGTGAATAGGGATCCCCCCAACCTGCACAGCCAGGCACACCGAATCTTCACAGGCACACTTAGAGTCAATGAACAGTCTAGCACCTTGTTTTTGTATTTATTGAGGGGATAAATCTTGGATAGGGATTAGGGAAATTATGGGATGCCCACTTGACTTTAAAACTCTTCAGGGACAACTCTTCCTATGTACAGCTATATACATTTCTCTTCCTCCAGCACTCACTTGCTCGCAGAAAACACAGACTCAGCTGGGACACTTTAGTAAATCTTGCAAAAAGGCACTTAACCTGATTAGCAAAAGCCCTTTACAGGCAGGGACCGCAGGCCCTTTTGGTCTGTAGAGAAGTCCAGTGTCCATCTACATCCCTGTGGCTACTGATCCCAGAACCACCTCTTCAGGCACTGCCAGCCTACCAGGCTGCAGCTGTCCCTTTCAGTAGCCTACATGGCTACTACTTCTCCACAGTCCTCCCAGACTACACACTCCTCAGCCACCTGGCTGTCTTCTCCCTAGAGATCTTCTGGCCATGCTTACTCTCCCCTACTGTCCTCACACCTGCTCCCATGCATCCTGGACAGGACTCCTCTGTGTGTTGTTAGAGGATCCCTCCAGCACCCGGGCCCCAGGCCCGAGGTCACCCCCCCCCCCACAGACTAGGGGGTTACCCTCAAAGGCCACCAAAAGCCTCCTCAACACTCCACCTCCAGCTTCCACCTGACTGCCCCTGCTGGCATGACCCCAGAGTATTTAAGAGATGCCTGCCCCCTGCCAGCCCACTTGCTGGGGATTGGCTGGGGCACTCCTGAAAAATATTGAAGATAACTAATATTTTTGTTATCTTTAGGCGTTTCTTGATGAAAAGTATTGCTAGTCAAACTGACTTAAAAACAAAGTGTGAGTTTATTGTCACACAGTTGGCATCATAAATACAATGCAAAAGTATAACATGTCAATTGAGTGTAGGTAAAAATATATGAAAATAAAATAAATAGTTATAAGAATGTGTAATGCTTATGGAAGCATGTATCTGATGGCTGTGCTTCTTGTCTCCATGCTGTCTAAAGCGAGCAAGAAGCAGTAAATTACGTTCTCTTCGCTTCTGAGAGAAGGCAGCGGTTCCTACTTGTCAAAAGGTATAAGAATAGACTTGCCTGCAGATTGGTCAGCCTTCTGTCTGTGTATGTGTGTGTGAATGTGTGTCCTCCTGAATATCAATCTTTTGTCCTTTTACACTCTATGTAGATGTCATAACTTCACAAAACTGAAAACCTTTTAAGGCGCTACATTAATTTCTGATAACTCAGCAATTTGCTATTCAGAAGGAGGTAACTAACTTAGTCATATATGGACTTTGATTGACAAGCCCACATGTAACACACTCTGCTTGTGTAGTAATGTACTGATCATTTAAGAAAAAAAACAAAAGTCTGTTTAAAGTAACACATATTAGTGACGTATTCAACATTATGTAAATACATACAAACACTAATGATAATAACTGACATTACACTAATCCCAACTAGTAGTATATAAACAAATTTAGATATTATTCCTCTAATTACATAGATCCTGGCTATTCTTAACTCCCAATGACATGCTATAACACAATACCAGACCTCTTCTACACCTCCTCAATACTCCAAGCAGCTCCTCCTAACCTCCCACCCATTTTTCTGGAAGCTTCTCCAAGGAGAAAAAAAAATATTTACTCTAGCACTTAGCTAGAGGGTGCTACATAAATAAATGTCACCCATGTGACACATATGTGCAATGATATAAGGGTGGGCTTTAATGCCCACATATGTATCACTGGGTGGCTGAGGTTTAATCCTGAGAGTGTGCTCACTGCGCTCCCAGCATGCAGACCAAGCTGTCAGTGACAGCTTGGTCAACTTATGTGACCACTGTGACCGCCAATCACAGTGGTCACATGATCACTGATCCTCCCTGCCCCCTGGTCATTCAGGACTGTATAAGGATGTCAAGTGTGGGCAGTAGAGAGGTAAGCCCCTGTTCACATTTGTACGTCAGAGGAACACATGTGAAGGTGCAAAAATGTGTGTCCTTCTTGCAGGTGCACTGCAGTGCCATCAATTCTTAATGGCCCCCAACACACCTTGCAAACACGTGTACAACCCTCTCCCCACACTGACAGCACTGCTGTCCATAAAAGTGTCTCCATTGCTAACACTACTATTCAAAGTGGAGACTAAGGCCCAATTCACACTTTGCGTAGCAGAAATGTGCATGTTTTACACTTGTTTCTATGCTTCGCATATAGGACCATCCACCTTTTTGAACGTGGAGCATCACATGTTTTTTTCTAGGTGAGTTTCAGTGCCTTTGTTGTCGCACATCTGCTAACCAAGTTCGTGTTGTCGTTAACAATGCGTTGCGCTTTTTGATGCAATTTAGCTGGATCCAGATTTGCGGGCAGAATCACGTGATTTTGCATCACTCAGCTATGACAAATATACAAAAGCCTATGATATTGATAATACTTACCTGTGGCAAAAATGAACAAGAACTAGACGAGGGTGCGCTTCCCTAGGCACCAAAAGGCCACTTATCTAAAACTTAAAAGACCATAACAGGTATCCCTATAGGGTGAGGTCAATGCCACTATATATGAACCAAAGTTCTATCTCTATGTGGTAATATTTATACCTACCAAGTTAATTGGGGAAACTACTCTTGATATACACATATAAACAATATGAGGGGTAATATCCTCTTACATTCAATATAAAGGCTCCAGGCTATTTAGAGGATATGTAAAGGTCTACTCACCAGCCGGTATGAAGAGTTCATATACTGTATGGTGGCATTGACCTCACCCTATAGGGATACCTGTTATGGTCAAGGACATACCTTTTATGATTTATAATAAAGGTTAAGTTGTAGATAAGTGGCCTTGTGGTGCGCAAGGAAGTGCACCCTCGTCTAGTTATAGCTCTCTCAGATGTGAACAGGACCTAAAGCCAGGTGTTACTGGCCAGGTCACCAGGTGAACATAAAAGTAAAATGGCAAAAAAGATAAAGCCAATGCAGCCATCACATTCAAGGATTGGTAAGCTACAATTTGTTCCATTTCTGTTTTTGGCTTTAATACCACATTTTTTTTTAAATTAAACTTTCTGGTTTTAGCAAATCTTCATTAGTAGCTCTTTTGTTGCTACAGTTGATCTTTAATCCTTTAAATATCTTGTATGTAGCTATAGTTTGTAATTATTTATGTACACAGAAGCAGCACTTACTACGTATGTATCCTGCTTAGAACAATTACAGTATATAAGATAAGCACTTTAAATGGTTTAACCTTTAATTCATTTTATCTTAGCAGCTGTAGGCTGACAGCACCACCTGTTTTTAATGTCTACAACTCCGAATATGAAATACAGTCCTTTATTTAATGTTGAACACATCCAAAATTACTTTTCAGCAACCAGAAGACAACACCAAAACCCATTGTGCTCTGATATGCTTATTTTCCCTTTTACTGAGAAAATTGAGGGCTAAACCTCTTGTAAAGACAGAACTTCATGGTGACTGACTGCATTTCCCTTTGAGATAGGAAGGGAAGCTAACAAACAGATGAACAGCAAAGCAGCAGATTAGATTATTGCTGTGACATAAACTGTATTTGCCTGTACTTTTTATTACCAGGTACCATTTTTATCTCTCATAAACAAATTCGAAATATCATTTTCACTGATTATTGCAAGCATATTATCTCTTTCTGCATTTCCCTTCTGTATTATGATCCCTGTTCCTTTGATAGACAATAACTGAGCTACTTGATCATTTGACTAGTGCTGCCTTATGAAAAAGATTTCATTGTAATAGTGTGATCTTCCTGCCAATATGAAAATGCAGCCATGGACTTAGAGATACGCTCTAGTTTTCGTACTGGCAGGGACTGCAGTTTGTTACAATGCAATCTTATTAGTTAGGCAGCCTTGGTAGTGACCGGTGCCAATGAGGAAGAGCGTCCCTGTGGGAATAGTTCCTTAGATACAATGACAAAGGCCATCTGTCTATTTTGAGACATGGGAATAATATGTGACATTTCAGTGCGCCAGATACCGATAGACCTGAATATCCCAAACGTGAACGGTTAGAATTTAAGTAAGTTTAAAAACGGACTTATTGAATAACAAAAACTATTTAACTATTTAGAAGTTACTGGCAATCTGTGAATGTGCCTTAAAGTGTTTGTTAACCTAACAAAAAAAGATCCTGCTCTTCTGAGCCCTGATGCCGTGGTCAGTTTACATGCTTCCGTCAGCTACTGCTATCTGCAGCTTTCCTGTGTCTCCTGTGTCCTCCTCCCCCCTCCCCTCCCTGCCTGTCTGTCCCTGTGTCAGTGTCCGTTCCCCCCCCCCCCTCCTGCTGCTGAAATAACTGTTAATGTCTCTTTGTATGCTAATGATATTTGCTCCTGTGTCTGTGTTTTACTAAAAAAATGTTGTTTATACTGTTTTCAGTGCGCCCTCTTGACCGCCGGCTCTCTCCTCCTCTCGTCCTGCCTGATGTCAGCGGGGGAATCTCGGCCCCACCCACTGCATCTGTCAGATGGGGGGAGGAGAGAGTCTGTGGGTCACGCGAGTGCTGATCGGCACACTGAAAAAAGGTGTAAACAGCATTTTTTTAATATAAAACACAGGAGCAAATATCATTAGCAAACAAAGAGGATTATATAAGGGTGTTAACAACCATTTTAAGAGAGAACTCCCCTACTCAAATGTATAGGGGAAAATAAAGTATACCTGCCTATGTCTGCGTTACTTTTTCTTAATTTTACAGTTTTTATCCTGCTTCTGTGCTACTTGGGCCCCTGTGTCCTCACCGTCATTTTGAAAAGTTAACTTTTACATATCGCGCATCTGCATGATGAAATGCATGAGGTCATGTGCCTGCTTTCGCAAATGCAGCACACAACAAATTATGCATCTGTTGCATATATTGAAAAAGAAAAAAGAAACTTAACCCCAAGATCTCTGGGAGGAGATTTTTTAACAAGCACATGAATGTAATTTTGTAAGGTGCATGACATCATGTACTTTCACATTATTCACAGTATGACAATACTACAAGATGGTGACATTGCCTTCCCAGGAGGCATCTGTACAGCTGGGGCTACATCACCACTGCTTTAAGGGAAACCAGGAAGTAGAAACCAATAAAAGTTGACAGAATTTCAAGGAGTGGTTAAGGTATGGTGTGACCTGGTGGGCTCTATCATCCCTATTTCCCCATTGCAGACTACATACTTTGCCACCACCTACATAACCTTTGCCCAGGCCTTGTTTATTCAGTCTATGGAACAAGCCAACATTTTTTTTAACACCAGGTCAGACCATACTTTAACCACTCCTGGAATTACCTACCATATCTGCAGAAGTTAAATTTAATGTCTTGAACTAGCTGGTGGGTCACACCACACGCAGGACTAAAACATCCAAGGTGCCTGTATACTAATAAAGGGCGTGGAAGGCAGGCAACAGGTTCAGGCTGAAGGTGAAGAGGGGTGCAGTGGAAAGAAAGCCTCCCTTGTGCTATGGACACGTACTTGTGAAGACCATGGTCTCTCTTGCACCTCCAGCTCAACACCCTTTAAAATATGAAAGCATGGAGAGGCAAAACTGCCAGTTACACAGTGCAGAAGAAGCTAGTGCCATGTAGTTGCAGAAACAACTTGGTCCAATGATCTAGGAGACTGTGGGTTCAAAAATCAGTAGTGGCACCAGTCAAAGGAAGAGCAGGGTCAAGGCAGAATAAATCAGCAGAGCAAAGCTTGCATTCAGGTCAGCTATAGCAGCAGCTAGAATGTAGTCAAGGTACAGGGTCAGCAGTAGGTAGAGACAGTAAAGAGATGGCAGGCAAGGATGCAGTTCATGATACAGGCTAAAATTAGTAACAAGCAGACAACAAGACAGCAGAACCAGCAGGAAAGAGAGAAGAAAAATACAGGCTGCATGTATTTCAACAGACACCCACATGGACACAGACACACAATAATCCAGACAGACAGCTTAGTGTATCAGAAGTAGCAGAGTGGGTCTCACTGTTAAACTGAAAATGGGGTTCCACAAATTACACTGGGAGAAATACTCTCCTGTTGCAAACTGCAAGGCTTGACTTTCAGTCCTATAACAATATCAAGAGCACTAACAGTGGCTATTGTAGGAATAATGGATGCAAACTGGCTGCAGTATTCATTCATAATTATATGTTTGTCATTTATTCTGCACATAATGCTAATTCTAGGGACTCGGGAACAGCTTTAGGTTAAGGGTTTAAGGTTTGGGGAATTGGGTTTAGATGCTTTAAGGGTCAGATGTTTTATTTAAAAAGGTATTCCTTTAGGAATCCTGGCTGGCAGTTCCTTTAAGCAGCTTAGCAAGATGTTGCTACCTCACTGCAGCTGACCTCTCCTCTCCTGACAGTGACTGACGGTTCACAGTGAGAGGGGAGGAAAAGTAGGGCTCTGGTGGACCACAACAGGGGTCTGACCTGAAGCCCATCCCTAGCAATAGGGAAAAGAAGGACTTGGATTTTGTGGCAGGTGATCAAGCCCACCCCCTGGGACACAGGAGAAGAACCACAAGTTCAGCGACAGTGTAGAGAAGCCCTGGAGCTAGGAGAGCAATGCGGGCTGTGTAGTGAGAAGCTGCTGGGTGCTGTGCAAGATCACAAGGTTGCTGTGCACTGCAATGTTCAGAGTTTGGAGAGGTGTGGAGCAACAGTGGAGGGAGAAGCTGAAGGGATGATCCTGCCAGAGACAGTGTGGCCTGTGCCTCATCTGCCACCAGCCAGCCAGAACATTGCAGCCTAGTACTCATCTGCCTCCATCTTTTCTGTAGGAGCAACCTTGCAAGGCCAGTCTGCAGCCAAAAGGACATCCACCAGATGCCAGTGTGGTGAGTGGCCTTTGGCCATACCTTGCAGTATAGAACTTTGCTTACAGCTATTACAGACACCACTTCTTTTGGTGGAGCTTTCTTAACCAGGACCTCCGCACCTTTTCACTTTTAATTGTTTGGAACCCATTCCTATGATAGCTTGACCCTGTGGCTTTTCAATACCAATAAAGGAAAATGGATGCCAACACTATTCACCTCTACATGCTATTGTATTGTTAGAAAATTTAGAGCCTCAAAATAACTGGTATGTGCATAAATTGAGTGCCATCATCCGGATTGCTAAATGTAAAGATGAACGTTTGAACCTGCCCCAGTTACAGGACCCAATCTGGGGATTGCAAACTTGGACTATCTCGGCACTCAGGAAGCATACAAATTATAATAAAACAATGATTTTTATTCAAGTACAAAATATGATAAAAACATACATGGTGACAATAAGTCAAATAAAGATGATTACATACTAAATATTTTTTGTACATATACTGCACCCCTAATAGCCTAGGAGGAAGATTGGCGATTGGCCAAAGGATTGGACCTTTCAATGTGGATGGAAGGCCAACTGTGAGTTCCTTTCCCACTCAACCGGTTTCGCGGATCGAGCTGCTTCTTCAGGAGTATAAAGGAAGGAGGTCTAAGAATAATGGGAGTACAGTAAATCTTCTTGATCATTACACACAATGAAAATATTTAAAAACCGGGGAGAGAGTCAGATGGTAAACTTACCCCAATGTTTCGGACCTCCAGGCGAGCTGCAATATATGCCCCAAAAGGGCCGTCTTCCCCCACGGTGAGCACGGGGGGCAAATGCATGCTGTAACTATATATAAAAAATCAAATATCAATAAAGGGTCCTTAGTTTAGTAAACTTTAGGGTTATTTGTAGGCAGTCTTTGTTCCCCCATCTGGTGCCTTTCTTCAGCCTTTTCTCAGGTAAGGTAACAATACCACAGCAATCAACAAATTGATCTGTGAATGTTCGTTAGTTGAATGTATTTTTAGTGTTTTGGGATTTATAGTTTCACAGAGACTGGAGACATGCTAACATCGTTTTCTGAGGGCTGGTTCACACAGGGCAACTTGCACTCCGACTTGTGTCACCTCAAGTCGCTTCACATCTGAAATCCCATTGAAGTGAATGGGAGCCATCTTAATGTAGACTACTGAAGTTGCTCTGACTTCAGAAAAGGTTCCTGTACTACTAAAAGGCGACTTCCATCCGACTTGTGCCCATAGAATTCAATGGAAGTCGTCTCCAAGTCGGATCCCCATCTATATTGAAGCGACTTTACAGGAAAAAGAAAATAATTTACACAGTTACTCCCCCCGAATCACCCAGGCAACCCCCTCCCTCCCTTCTGATTGGCCACAGGAAAAGCCGCCTGGCATGGAGTCGCGTTGTAACTCACCCAAAGTCACGCTGAAGTTGCGCTGAAGTCGCCTTGAAGTTGCATTTAAATCACCTAGCAAAGTCACCCCTGAATGAAGTCGGATCGCCCCTGTGTGAACCCAGGCTGAGACCTATAGTTCCACAGAGTCAAGTAAAATCCAAATATAGTGTACTGGGGCTTGTAATTGTTAAGAGAGAAGAGAAATGCAAGTCCTGTGTGGTAGGTGAGACATAGGAATGAAGTATAGTATATTGTAGGGACATCAGAAATGCAAGCAAAGTGTTTCAGGGATTTTAGTTCTACAAAAGCTGTAGATGTATCGATACAACCATCTCAGATTTGAAGTTTAACAGAATCAATTCTGTATGCATTTGTAGGTCAAACTGGGTGAATAGTCCATGCCATCTTTTTGGAAAGTAGCAGTACCTTCCCTACGCACTGTAATGGCTTTGTTCTACCTAACCAAGAGTGCTATGATTAAATAGTGGCATGTCACGTGGTGGGCACTAGAAATTTCATATATAGGATGTTTGACAAATGGAGGGATGTAATCCGTGTTGGAAATGTTAGTGGGGGAATTCAAAAAACAGATTTCATTGGTATGGGCACAAACACAATTTCTGAGCAGACTGATATAACATGGAAATCCCTGTACTTTTCAAGGTTTTTTTTTTAAGCCTCCTGATCACTTGAATCACCTTCAATGTCATCTGTTTTTAACATCCCCCATTTTCTTACATTGTACACATCCAGAATAATGGATTTCCTGTATGCTGAGCACAAGATTCTCTATACATAGTAGGAGCAATACATTAACTTGAACTTGTTAAAGAATGGACAGACAGCATAAACACATTTACAGTATACTATGCTTACTATCGTTATTCAGGCTGTATTGTTTCTTTAAAGATTCCATGCCTCTCAATCCCTGCCCATGGCTCATTTCCTGTCAGATCTTCTACTTATAATGATGTAGAGCAGGTGTCTCCAAACTTTCTGAACAAATGCCAGTTTACTGTCCGTCAGACTTTGAGGGGGCCGGACTGGGGCTAGTGTGAGTATAAAATGCCCCACCATCAATGGGGAACGCCCCATCATTAGTATTAATGGGAGGGATAGCGCCCCATCATTGGTGTCTATGGGAGGAATAGTGCCACATCATTGGTGTCAGTGAGAAGAATAGGGCCCTGCAGTTAGTGCCAGTGGGATGAATAGTGTCCCATCATTGGTGTAAGTGGGAAGAATAGTGCCCCATTGTTGGGGTCAGTGGTAGGAATAGTGCCTTATTGTTGGGGTCACTGGTAGGAATAGTGCCTTATTGTTGGTATCAGTAATAGAATAGATGGCCCATTGTTGGTGTAGAAGGGATAGTGCCTTGTATCATGGGCTACAGTTTGGAGACTGAAACCTCATCCCCTACAGGGCCATCAAGTCTGCTGCATATTTCCCAAAACCCCTCCAGAACCCCAATATAGTGACACCAGTCCCCATCCAGAGAGTTCCAGCATTTCAATACATAGTTTGTATTATATTTTTATTCTGTCAGTATATACTTTTTTGTACTGTTGGGGCACAGAAGACTTTGGAAGATTTTACTGGGCCCGGTCCCAGTAAAGTAAAGAACCACTTAATTAGGGTGCCATTGAAAATGAATGGCACTGCAATGCACTAATGCGTGCGTGATCTATTAGAAAGCAGTCTAAGGACCTTACTGTTTATTCAAGCAGAAATTTATCCTAAGCAGATTCTCTTATACAACTTTAATATATGAACAGATGCTCTTTTATATTGGAAAGCACTCATACTCCTGGCATTTCATCACATAAAGTTGGAGTGAAGCTGAGGGTGTGGTTTTAGATTAATCAAGTAAATGACAAACCTTGGTTTATGGAAACCTTTGAGTGATCTTTCACTTCTTTTCTGAGAACAAAGAGATGTTGCAGTTCCCTTTTGATGCTCCTAGTATTTTGCTCAGTGCCTACTACTGCCACATATTAGCCATAAAGGCACTGTGATCCTAGTGGTTGTTACTGCCTACAAATGATTAATGTAAAATGATAGTGGAAAAACTGCTAGAGAACAGTGGATCGTTGTTATACCTATACTTCATTTTTGAGTTTAATAGGATCACTTTAACACAAATTTGTGATAAACCTTTTACAATATAGCTTTGATGTGACAAGAGGGAAAAAAACTGAACTCTGGTCACAAAAACATTCCTTTAGATTAATTCCCCAATAGCCACAAAGAATATTAATCCACTTTGTGTGCATAAAATACCTTTGCAAACTGAGTTGTTACCTGCCAAATAGAGTGGTGACATCATCACTGTGCCCTCTGTATTTTGTTCAGAGTGCAGAGCTGTGAGAGGGAACCAGCATGCTCCAACTACTAAAAGCTGCCTGAAAAAAACTACAGGAGGGGGTGGAGACAAGACCAGTCACCTTGCAAAAAGAGAGGCAGCAGAAGTGACCAGTCTTTATTACAAGAAGCTCCTTGACAGAGGCAAAGTTTCACATTGGATTACTGCAAAAATCTGAAAGAATTACATGAAACATACCAAGATTCAAGTAAGAATACACATGTCCCAGGGGGCGTTTCCAACTTCCGGGATGTGAGAAGCTTTCTCTGTGAGCACCGCTACCGCATGAATCTCCTACAGCCCATCCTGAACTGATTCCTCCACACAGAGAACTGAAAATCGTCTCTTCTGCTTCCTTAAGCTCTTGCCCACGCTCTATTATGGTAAAATATGGGAAAGAAGTCCCACCATTGCAGGGAAACAGCCCGATTCGGTCAAAGATGGCGTCCGCCATGCAGGTCAGTGTCACAGCTCTGCACACACAGAGGACGGATCCTGGAGACAGGAAGATACAGAGTGGCTGGGCTCCTCTAATTCATCTAAGGACCTGCATGTGCATGCTGACACTGTGCCTGAGGAGACGGACTAGACGCTGCAGCAGGTAACTGAGCCGATCCTATCCCAGATTATGGAGGCCATTAAGACATGTAATTCCTCCCTGACTTTGCAAATTGACACTATTAGAACTGACTTCTCCCTCCTGAAGGAGGATGTACATAAACTGAGACACCGGGTCACTAATGCAGAACAGCGTGTTAGCACGATGGGAGATGATTTATTACCCATACCTGCTGCCATTAGAGATCTTCAGGCTGAGCAAAAGACCCAGGCCGCAAAGCTTGGGGAACACGAAAAAGCAAGTGTGTGCCCACAGCCCACCTTATCAAGGGTTCCAAGGTAAAAGGTGTAAAATGGTGAGTGAAACCACATAAGCTCACCCGTGGTGAGTAAACATAGCATAAATGGTCAAAGAAACATCAACATGAGTTCTAAATTAAAACATCATATAAATTAGAACTAATAGCAAAGTCCACAAAGTCCAAAGTCACTAAGGGCAGCCACCAGGGGGAGCCGAACCAAGCACCAAATACTGCAAAAGAAACACAAGGGGAGAGTCGCTTCTAAGTGTAACATTAAAAGCACTTTATTATATGGTCTTCTCCCACATCTTGTGAGTATTCTATTGGCTTTTGCCATATAATAAAGTGCTTTTAATATTACACTTAGAGGCGCCTCTCCCCTTGTGTTTCTTTCACAAAGCTTGGGGACATGGAGGATCATCTCAGATGCAATAACCTCGGGTTCCTGGGTTTTCCTGAGGGTTCGGAGGGCAAACAACCTGAGGAATTCATCACAGAATGGATGAACTCAAATTTGGGTGAAACTACCTTCTCATCCTTGTTTGCCATTGAACTGGCGCATAGGATTCCTTCCCGGGCCCACTCAGGCCCATGATAGCTAAAATCCTTAAATTTCGTGACCGGGACGCAGTCCTGAGAAAGGCCCAAGAGTTGACAGGTATCAAGTACAATAACAATGTGATAACCATCTTCCCGGATTTTTCTGCTGCTACACAGAGGCAAAGAGCAGCCTTCTATGGAATGAAAAAACGTATGCGGGAGAAATACCTTCCTTGCAGTATGTTATACTCGGCAAATGGTTTGGCTCCTTGGCCAGGTCTTGAAACACAGATTATCAGCTATGATGGAACTGAGAACCCTTTATTAACAACTATGCTGATTCTTTGGTTCTACTGTTTGGGCTACTAATAACATTGAAGCTGTCATCCTTAATACTGACACTTCTGATTTTCGGATTTAATTTGTTTCTTTATCCTTACATCAAGATGGAGAATCTATGATTATACCTGTGCGGGCCCGGAGGCGCACATGTACATTTCAGGAAAGAGGAAAGTGCTACCCCTTTTTTTTCCCTTTTCTACCATCCTGATGGAGCGGATTTTCTGTGGAAAGCAGTAACTTTCTATTCCCCAGTTGATCATTTTTGGTTCAGGGTGTAAGCTCGTGAAAGTTGGGTTTGGGAGGGATGTCCTTTAAATTATTTTTCCTAGGGCAAAGTTTAAGGTTATTAGTTTTTATTACTGGTTTCTTCTGATGGTGACTGATGATCTTTGCTGGTGGGGGAGGGGGGCACTGGGGAATGGGCTTTATACAGGCTCATGTGTATATTGATGTGGTTTATTTACATGTAAGATGCCTTCAGAAACTTTAACAGTCTTTTCTTTGAATGTCAGAGGCCTCAATGCTAAAGTTAAAAGGTCACTGGTATTTAACTACAGGCGGTCCCCCGGTTACAAACAAGATAGGGACTGTAGGTTTGTTCTTAAGTTGAATTTGTTTGTAAGTGTATATTCAAAAATATAAACCTCATATAATTTTCTTGCAAGAAACACACCTGGATCTAAAGTTTTGGCGTACAAAAGGGCGTTTGTAGCACATACATTTCACTCAACCTACTCAAATAATTACATAGTTACATAGTTAGTCAGGTTGAAAAAAGACACAAGTCCATCCAGTTCAACCAAAAAAAAATAAATAAAAAACATTTATATATGTAGGAAGGCCAGTGGGCTGGCCTGAATTTATGGGAGGAGCCTGGAGGGTATTTAAGCACCCTCACTCTCCAGGCTCTTTGTCGGTTCCAGTGCACGATAGCAATGTTACTGGGCCGGCTCTTCCCAGCTCACTTCATGTTTGTGAGTCTGTGCGTTCGATTACCAGCTCGCTCGCTCGCTGTTGCAGGTAGGATTCGAATCCTTTCATTTCATACGCTATGTGACAATTCGCTATGCTTCCTATCCTGCATCTCCTTTTGTACTTAGCTGCCTCCAAGTTGTTGTCATTTGTGGCCCGACATCATACGGCACAGGCATGGTAGATTTGAAAGTTTCCCTCTGCCTATTTTATGATTCATGCGCAGAGCCAAGCCTCGAGCCACTGTCGGCCGTTATCCAATATTATTCGATGAAGGCTTTGTTGCTCACAGCATACACTGTCTATGGTGGTTGTCATTGCATCCATTGGGTGATTAGCATGTGTTGTTTGCACAGCTTCTGTGGCTGATTGAGGGGTACTTGGACCCACCTGGGCCTTGGCTGCACTCAATTAGCCTTGGGGGTTGGGTGGTTGGTGTTCAGTTGAAGCCATTTCAAACTCGTATGAGATTAATTTCATGCATGCTACAACCAATTCGTATCGATCATACCATTCACCTCACAATCGATTTGTACCGAATCACCGAGTCACAACGGTTTTGTATCGGATACATCACACGCACTGAGTCACATCGGACCATGTCACTTACTCTCTTCGTTTTTACCCTATCTACCGATTCATATCGGTTCATGCCTTCCCTTCAACCGATTTCGATCGGTTCATGTTATTTTCTTGACTACCGATTGTTGCATTGGTGCATTTCCTACCCCACAAACGATCCATGTCAGATACTTGCCACAGTCCAATATGTACCTAGTTACCGATTCATACCGGTCATGTTGTTTACCCAGTCCATGTTATCTTCCTGATAGGTTACCCTTCCTACCAACTCGTTTTTCACTACCAAATCGCATCGATTCATGTAATTTCTTACTACCAATTCGCATCGCTTCATGTCAGTTCCTATTGCTGAGGCATGTCGGTTTATGTTGTTCCATTACCGATTCTCAGCGCTTCATGTTGTTTTCTACTACCGATTAGCATCGGTTCACGCCACTTCCTACTACTGATTCATGTCATTTCCTATTACTCATGTTGGTTCATGTCATTCCACTACCGAGTCGCATGGGTTCTTGTCAGTTTCCGCTACCGAGTCGCATGGGTTCATGTCAGTTCCCGCTACCGAGTCGCATGGGTTCATGTCAGTTCCCGCTACCGAGTCACATGGGTTCATGTCAGTTCCCGCTACCGAGTCGCATGGGTTCATGTCAGTTCCCGCTACCGAGTCGCATGGGTTCATGTCAGTTCCCGCTACCGAGTCGCATGGGTTCATGTCAGTTCCCGCTACCGAGTCGCATGTGTTCATGTCAGTTCCCGCTACCGAGTCGCATGGGTTCATGTCAGTCCCCGCTACTGAGTCGCATTGGTTCATGTCAGTCCCCGCTACCGAGTCGCATGGGTTCATGTCAGTCCCCGGTACCGAGTCGCATCGGTTCATGTCAGTCCCCGGTACCGAGTCGCATCGGTTCATGTCAGTCCCCGGTACCGAGTCGCCTCGGTTCATGTCAGTCCCTGGTACCGAGTCACATCGGTTCATGTCAGTCCCCGGTACCGAGTCGCATCGGTTCATGTCAGTCCCCGGTACCGAGTCGCATCGGTTCATGTCAGTTCCCGGTACAGAGTCGCATCGGTTCATGTCAGTTCCTGGTACCGAGTCGCATCGGTTCATGTCAGTTCCCGCTACCGAGTCACATCAGTTCATGTCAGTTCCCACTACCGAGTCGCATCAGTTCATGTCAGTTCCCGCTACCGAGTCGCATCGGTTCATGTCAGTTCCCACTACCGAGTCGCATCGGTTCATGTCAGTCCCCAGTACCGAGTCGCATCGGTTCATGTCAGTACCCGGTACCGAGTCGCATCGGTTCATGTCAGTCCCCGGTACCGAGTCGCATCGGTTCATGTCAGTTCCCGGTACAGAGCTGAGACATGGCCCCTGACTGTACTTGGCTACGCTGAGCCATG
>BLSH010213318.1:56238-67748 GCA_018402905.1 Glandirana rugosa | reverse complement strand
ATGTCGGACCATTTTGACACTTTTTTGGGACCATTGGCATCTATACAGCGATCAGTGCTATAAAAATGCACTGATTACTGTGTAAATGCCATTGGCAGTGAAGGGGTTAATCTGCAGGGGGCGCTCTAAGGGTTAACTGTGTTCCCTAGGCGTGTTCTAACTGTATGGGGGCTGGGCTGGCAGGGGGAGGGGAGTGATCACGGCTTCCATATACAGGAAGGGGCCATCGCAGGTAGCCGGCGGCAATGGAGTCCACCCTAAACGCTCCCTGGCCCCCCGGACACAGTGAGCACACGAGCGCTCCTCCGGCGGTGCGCACGAGCTCACAATACTAGTTATCGCGGCTGTCATCATATGACGGCGTTTTGCGATAACGAGCTACCTTGTCGCAGTCAGACTGCGGTCGGCAAGTGGTTAAAGGGGTTGTAAACCCTTCCGGTTTTTCACTGTAATGCATTCTATGCATTAAGGTGAAAAACCTTTTTTGTTGCAGCTACCCCCCCCCCCCCCAGAGCCTCCCTTTTACTTACCTGAGTCCCATCATTCCCGCCATGCCTAGTAGCTCCAGCCGCGGGCTCCGGTCCTCATTGAATAGATTGAAAGCAGGGGGGCCAGTGGCTCCCTCTGCTGTCAATCAAGTCCAGTGATGCGGGAGCTGGGGGGGGCGGGGCCGAGTCCTGTTGTCTGTGGACGCAGCAACAGGATACGAGAATGTGCCCGCACAAGCGACCCCAGGGAAAGTGCTCCCTGATGGGTCACTTGAGAAGAGGAGGAGCCATGAGCATCGCTGGTGGACCCCAGAAGAGGAGGATCGGGGCCACTCTGTGCAAAACCCTTGCACAGAGGAGGTAAGTATGACATTTTTAAGAAAAAAAAAAAAGAGAACATTTAGCATCGCTTTAAGCACTGATCTTTAAAGGCTTTTTAAAAATATTACTTACAAAATCAAGTGACACCTCATCAGATACAAAATCAATGTAATGCATTATCATGTGATAAATGCATCTGTAAAAGTAATCACATGTTTTTACAAAAGGTTATGGAAGCTTTAAAATATCACAATACCAAGAACAAACTACAGAGTGCAGAAAAGAGAAGCAGTTTAAGGCTACATGTACACAGGACGCTTTTCAACCTCTCCTGAACATTTTATCTTGACATCTAGAAACCGACGTCTAAAAACGACCATTTTGCAGCTTATTGCAGGCCACATTTAGCTGCGTTTTGCCGCGTTCGTGTCTAGGAGCATTCTTTTTAAAAAATGGAAACGTCTGTAAACGAAACACTCCTAGACACGAGTTACCACGTTTGGGCGCCTTAACGAGCTGTTACAGGCATTTGGCGTTTCAGATGCCTCTGAACATCCATCTGGAACACATTCTTTTGCTTTCAAAGAAATGCTTCTAAACTCAACTGCCTGGAAACAACCTTAAAGGACCCTGTGTATATGTACTGATAAGATAAAATTAGATGGGTTCAGGTGCAGCTAGAAAAAATGCCCAAATGCCTCTAAACGTCAATTTAGAGGCAGCAGTGTCCGTAAGGCCTTAGCACAGTGGTTCTCAACTCCTGTCCTCAGGAACCACTAACAGACCACGTTTGCAGGATAACTGAAATATATCACAGGTGATATCATTTTCTGCTCAGTGATTGCAGTATTCTAGTCTGCATCTCCCCAAGGTAATACTTAAAATCTGGCCTGTTAGTGGGTCCCGAGGACAGGAGTTGAGAACCACTGCATTAGCAGAACAATAAAAGCCTATCTGTATAACAACTGTCACCTGTGTCGTATTGCTCAAAGGTACAACAGAATAGTCATGTCTAACCAGCACAACTCTGAAGAAATAGAAGGTTATAGTTTAGTCAAGAGATTTTTAGGGCTTAATGCCTGACAGGCAGATTGAGTTTGATATCCCATCCATTTATAAAGCATATCTAAACCCAAAAACAAACATTTTTCTTTCCACCTTGCAATCCAGCCTGCCTTCACTGTATCTGCATAGGAACACCATAGCCACTCTTAGAGCCTGTGGAGAAGGTAGTTTTAGATGGACTAATGGATTCAGATGAATTTTACATACAGTAAGTGACCAACAAATGAAAGCCTAAAGCCTAGTACACACAGGCCAAATGTCAATAGATACCGGGCAACATTCGGTCTATGTGTACGACGGCTGGTGTAGTATAGTTTTTTGAAACCCCACACAAATAGAAACCGGAAGTGACGTTCAGTCGCTCCCATATTGCTACACCCGCACTCGTACACACTAAGGATACAGAGAGAAGACAGCAAGCGGACATCTTATTACACCCATCGGAGTTTTTTATTTCACATTTATTTTTAACAGTAAACCGAGCATACATCCTGAAATACATTATATAGAAATATGTGACACTGTTTTCATGTTATATTTTAAAAGCAGCGGCAAGTCTGGCAATCTCACTGCTTAGGAAATGTCACAGAACATCGCTGCTTTTAAAATATAACTTTTAAAATCGTGTCACGTATTTCTATATAATGTATTTCAGTATGTAAGCTCTGTTTACTGTTAAAAATAAGTGTGAAATTAAAAACTTTCATGGGTGTAATAAGATGTCCACTTGCCGCCTTCTCTTTGTACCCTTACTGTGGACGTATGCAGGTGTAGCAATATGGCGGCAACGGAATGTCACTTCCGGTTCCCACTTTTGTGGGGTTTCAATAAACGACGCTATACCGGTCTGACAGAAGCCGGCCAACTTCTGTCGAAGGTTCATAACCAAAGAAGGTCAATGGCCGAGAGCGCTGACTGGAGTGTTCTGGTGGGGGGCCGTCTCCCTGTCAAAACACAATAGCTCCGCAAGGAAGATCATAGGATTATTAGTACAGTGGCTCTGACCTGAGCTGTCTTTTTATTTTCATAGTGTGTAGGAGGCTTAAGGGCCACTTGCAAGTGTTAAATGGTTTGTCCCAATCTTCTAACTTCTCAGTTTAAATGGTTTGTCTCAACCTTCTTGGTCTGTTAAAGTGATTGAAAGATAACAGAGAGGTAAAAACATAGGAAAAAAGCCTTAAAAATGAACATATCTAAGGATTGATAAGCTGCAATATGATACATTTTTGTTTGGGAGTTTTCATACCCTCTACATTTTGCCACAGTTCTCTTGGCCTTCAAGAGGTATTTTGCAGCTGATCAACACAAAACTGTAGAGAGTCAATACCATCTAAGCGGATGTCCTTTGAGGATAGGGCTTTGGTGTGGCTAACAATTTAAGAAAGAAATATTTTTCTATAACCTATTTGATGCTACCTCATTTCCACTTTATTTTCTATGTCTAAACATGGTTATTTTTTAAGTCACTTGGGCCCTTACACTTTAGAAGCCACAATCTTGCAGAACTATGAGCCAAACATACAAAATACAACTGTGTACCTTCCAGTTATAAGTGTTTTAAATGATGATGCATTTACTGTAGGCTAATGCTCTATCTGTATCACATAATAGTAACCATGTATACCGTAGCTTTCTACACTTGTCAATAAGATACTTCAAGTGGAACTAAACTGCATCTGAGCACTACAAACCAAAAATGCTATTTAATACATTTTGTAATATTCAAGACAAACTCATCCATTCATCCATGTCTCTATGCTTTATTTTGGCTGTGGCCATCTTGAGTAAGATAATTCATGTAGCATTTACTTCCTGGAATTCATCGGCCCTTACCTCAGGTGTGCAGGCTGGAGGGTGTGCTTAGCTGAGAAAATCCCCCCCCCCCCCGAAGACTCCTGGGATGTATGACATCTGTAGCACCCCCATGGAATAGGTGCGTTTTTCTAGCAGGGTTTGCTAGGTAAGGTAAAATTTAGTCAGGCCTGAGTGTAACAGCATGCCTGAAAGTTTTGATCTGGGCCAGGAGGAGAGGCTCAGGGAGGATTGATTGGAGTTGACAGATGAGGTCACTAGAACCTCCCATGTCTTTCTAGAAACCTGGGGAAGGTTTCTGGTCAGAGAGCTGGGAGATAGGTGGAGCCATCTGGAGTGTTCTAAGGAGCCCTGACCAATCCCCAGGAAGGATTGGCAGGGTGCAGGCCTCCTTAAATACTCTGAGTCAGCCCAATCTGGGAGAAGTGTTGGGTGGAAGTCTGGAGGTATAGCAGAGGCACCGTAGAGGCCCCTACACGGGAGGTCGCCTCAGTCTGGGGAGGGTGACCTTGGGGCCTGGGGGTTCGGGTGTAGCCAGGAAGGTAGTGATTCCTGGAGTTGCACAGGGAACAGGAGAACAGTGGAGGTGCTACACAGTGGGAGACTTTAAAGTGATCTACCAGTTTGGTGAGTGACGGTCCCTGGGAACTGCAAGAGAAAGTGCTGGAGCAGACTGGGAGAGCAATAGTGGAGAGTCTGTGGGAGCCTTGAGAGTCAGTTCAGGGAGAGGAGAGTCACTGAGGAAAAGCAGGTTGGTGTGACCTGGAAGAGAGATGGGCTGGGAGTTGTAGTCCATCAAAGGCCCGGCTAGCACTCAAGTACTTTTTGCTACACATTCAGGGGTCCGTGATCCCTGGCCTGTAATTGGTGGAGGAGGCCTCACCATGTGCTAGCCGCGGTGAAGAGAAAGGAACAGAGAAGCTTGATAAATTTCCTTTCAAGCTGGAAACTGGAAAAGTGCAGTGATGTAGAGAAGTAATGGAGTGAAGATTTAGTTCAGTGCTGGAAAGAGTATAGTAGGAGAAACGGTCAGCAAGTTGAGTGCTGGAGAGTTGTGAGGAGTAACAGTCTGCAGAGGGCGGTCTGCAGGGAAGTACGCATATACAGGAGTGTATATGGACTTCATGTAATATAATTCTTCGGGCATCCCAAAGTCATCCCTTATCCTCATCTAAGTTATATCTCCTAAATAAAACAACAAAAACAAGACCCAGCCTGTGTGAAATATGGTGTGATTGAGGGCAGCTATAAGGTGAACCACTACTACCAGCCACTCTCATGGGAGCACATGGCTACACATCATTTGCCTAGGCCTGGAAATCAGAAAGTTACTGAATAAATGTATAAACATTTAAAATAAGTAAATATGAAATACATTCCTGTCTCTTTACTAATGCTAGCAGCACAATAATTAAACAAGGTCAATGTGAATTGCAAAGTTCTGCTTTAAAGCGGTTGTCTACCCTTTTTTCTGACTTTTACTACAGGTAAGCCTATAATAAGGCTTACCTGTAGGTAAAATTAATATCTCCTAAACCTGTACAGTTTAGGAGATATTCCCCCTCTAAACAGCTGCGGCGTTACGGAGCATGCGCCGTGTATGTCCAGACGCATGCGCCGTGTATGTCCCGCCAAAGGCCCGGCAATAGGGCCAGACCTTGCCAGAAAGACGGGTACTGCGCACGGGAGTGGCGTCTCGTGGCTCCAGCCAGGCACAGCCCCGGAGCCACGTACCCGGAAGCAAGATCCGAGGTAAGATGTCCGCTCCCTCAGAGGGGACCGAGCAGCCCAGTCGGATCTACGTTTAAAGGTGAGTATTTCAAAATGAGCTAGTATGCGGTGCATACTAGCCCATTATGCTATTGTCTTGCAGGGTTTTTTTTTCAATGGGTAGACAACCGCTTTAAAGAAGATCTATAATTGTATTCTTTTACACTTCTGTCCCCTATAGGACAAAGTACATGCAGTACTCTTTCCCATGTTGCTAGATGCTTTCTAACCCTAGCTATGAGGTCCAGCCTGCCATGGCTGCTCTAACAACAGCTAAGAAGGAGACGGTAGATTCATAACAGCTTGTCTCAGCCCAGAGAACTTTCCTGAGACAATCACAGTCTGTCACGTCCCCCTCCCCATGCATTCTTCTACCACTGCTTGTCTCAGGAAAGTGCTCTGAGCCTAGACAATTTACAGTTATGAATCAGCCGCCTCCTTAGTAGCTATTGTTGGATCGGCCGCAACAGGAGGGAAGGGGGGCAGGCTAGACCTCATAGCTAAAAAGCACTTATCAACATGGGATAAAATACTACATATACTTTGCCCCATATGGGACAGAACTGTAAAATACTGTACATAATACTAGATCTTCTTTACCCCTTCACGCTAGCTGTATGCAAACATGCGGCCGCACTGGACTGGGCTTTTCTCCGCGGGGCCGCATATTTGCGTATCTCCCTTTGAGCTGGGAGCATGGCGCGCTTCCAACACAGAGGTTGGGGGTCTCACAGACAGCCCCGAGCCCTGTACTAACAATCGGGACCCAGAACCCTCGATTCCGGGTCACTTAATCAATGTAATAGCCTCTGATTGGTTATCACAGTGATCAGTCACTGTGAAGCCCGCTCCTGTTTTTTTTTCTCTGTGAATGGAGGAGAGAGATGCATCGTATCTCTCTGTCTCCTTGCAGAAAAAAAAAGTGTGTGTATAAAAAATTAAATAAATAAATAATAATAAAAAAAAAACAAAATTTTTTTTTTAGTATCAGTGTCAGTTAGATGTTTATTTACTAAAGCTAGAGAGGGCAAAATTAGTCACAATTTTGCAGAGAAACCAATCAGTTTCCAGGTTGTATTGCTAAAGCTTAACCACTTGCCGACCAGCCGCCGTCGTTTGACGGTAGCAGGTCGGCTCTATTGCGCAAATCGCCATAGCTGTACAGCGGTGCTTTAAGAGACTGTAGGGGGAGCATGCTGCACGTCTCTGGATGCGCGTGGCAGGCGACCGCGATGTCCGCCAGCCACCCGCAATCGCTCCTCACAGAGCCAGAACAGGGATCTGTTGATGTAAACAAACAGATCCCCATTCTGACAGGGAAGTGGAGAGAGATCTGCTGTTCCCAGTGATCAGGAACAGCGTTCTCTCTCTTCCCCCAGTCACTACACTTCCCCCACAGTTAGAAACACCTCCCTAGGGAACACTTAACCCCTTGATTGCCCCTTAGTGTTAACCCCTTCCATGTCAGTGACATTTATACAGTAATCAGTGGCTATTTAAATCTCTGATCACTGTATAAATGTCATTGGTCTCAAAAAAGTGTCAAAGGTGTCCGATCTGTCTGTGGCAATGTCACATTACTAGTAAAAAAAATAAATAATAAAAATGCCATAAATCTATTCTCATAGTTTGTAGACGCGATAACTTTGGGCAACCCAATCAATATACACCTATTGTGATTTTTTTTTTACCAAAAATATGTACAATACATATCGGCCTAAACTGAGGAATACATTTGTTTTTTATATATTTTTTTTGGGATATTTATTATAGCAAAAAGTTAAAAAAAAGTTTTTTTTTTTTCAAAATTGTCGCTCTTTGTTTATAGCGCAAAAAATAAAAACAGCAGAGGTAATCACCGAAAGAAATCTCTATTTGTGGGGAAAAAAGGACATCAATTTTGTTTGGGTATTGTGTTGCGCGGCCGTGCAATTGTCAGTTAAATCAACGCAGTGCCGTATCGCAAAAGTGCTCTGGTCAGGAACGGGGTAAATCCTTCCGGGGCTGAAATGGTTAATTAAACAAGCTGAGGTTAGAAGCTAATTTTGCCCTCTCTAGCTTTAATAAATAAACCCCTTAGTGTCAGTGTGTTTTAGGTAGGATAAAAAAAAGCAAAATGGGCACTATTATTTCTGGTCTATACTACGGGTACAAACAACAACTAACATACACATATGTGGTATCAATGCAATCGTCAGGAGCAGGAGAATTTAATTTGGGTTGTTCTTTGGTGGAAGGTTATGGTAGTAGCAAGAAATAAACAGCAACATTTTTAAAAAATATCTATTTGACTATTTTGAGCCATTTTTTTTTGATAATAATAATAAAAAAAAAAAAAATCAGGAGATATTCATTACCATTTACCACCAAAAATAGACCAATTTGTCCTGAAAGTGGTATAATTCACCTGGATGCTCAAAGTAGTTGTGATGATATGTACGGTTTTACTAACTCATGTCAAAGTTTCAAAATTGTGCTTAGTCATTTAGATATGTTTTAGCCTTAGGCTCAAAGGGGTTAAACAATGCTTTATAACTTTTGGACTATAGCAGTAATACAGCTGGGGAAAAAATCAATAATACTAGCGAATAAAATAGGATATAATTTATTCTACAAACAGGTGATTCATTTTATGATGTCAATAATTATTTCATTTGTGTTATGCATAAGAAATGCATTCAGATTGCTGAACAACATAGTCTGTAAAACAAACATTACACCGAGCCCAAGTTATTAGGCTCCACAGAAAGAATATTTTTTGGATTGCTATAGCAAATATACTATATTAAAGTGCAATTTTATAATTGAGTCACCTGGGATTCCTTACTGAAAAGGAGATTCAGATTCTAGAAATTCTATGTTAAAGGCACATAAGTGGAAGCGTCCAAGATGGCCTCATAGCCTAGGAGCTCCGCACTGCTTAGGTCCTGTCTCACCCACCACAGCTGTCAGAGCCCATGCTCCTTCTCGGGCACTCCACCTTCTGCTCGGAGACACCGCCAGGAGTGGTTAGATGTCCGCATCTTTGGCCAGGAGAGACCTGTCCCGCCAACTCGAGACCTCGCTGGTTCAGCCCGGACTAGGCAAGATGGCGGTGGCCACAGACACACAAGGCTCTCCCACAGCCTTGGTGGAATTCATAGTGGACCAGGTCGCTTCACCTCCCTCTTCCTCCATGCAAGGCTCAACCACAGTGAGTACCCCACAGTATGCTGCTCCATCCCCGGCCTACATGGACTCTCTAATTCAGAGGTCTGTGGGTGGAAACATGCTAACCCCTATGGAGGACTTTATGCATAGTCCAGATGCTTGGGAGGGAGAACCCCATGCTGCTAATCTCACCCCCCACTGATTTCCCATCTATGATGGCTGCGTTTCACAAAATGCTTTCTAGGGACCTCACCTACACAGCAGCCCAGATCACGGCCTCAATAAATGCTTACTTACAACAAATTGGTGTCAGGCTGGACTTTATTGAAAAGAAAGCTGACCAAACAGTAGCAAAAATCAACCAGGATCGAAGATCTGCAAGATCAACTGGAGACAGCCATCTCAAAAATAGACGACCTTGAGAACAGGTCCAGACGCTACAATTTTAGAATAAGGGGCCTCCCGGAAATGGTTAAAGAGACATACCCAGCAGTGCGTGACTTCATCAAGGGATTAATCCCTGACATCCCTGAGCACCGTCTGGAGTTGGATATATAGAGCACTGCAACCTATGCACTTGGATGGATTACCAAGTGACATTATAGTCAAACTGCAATTTTACGTGGTCAAAGAACAAGTTATGCACATCTCAGGCAACTCAGACAACCTTACCATCCAGGGACACTAAGTCCAAATGTTTGCAGACCTCTCACTGTACACAGTCCAAAATCGGAGAGCACCGAAGCCACTGCTGCAGGTCCTGTCACAAAAGGAGATCGGTTATAAATGGTCTTTCCCATTGAGGTTGAACTTTTCCTTCCAAAACAGAGCACACCATTTTTCTACATTCCCAGAAAGTGAGCGCTTACTCCTCTGCTTGGGCCTCATTTCCCAGGAGATCTCATCTACTTCCTCCATGAAAGGTGCTGCATCCTCAAAGAGACCTCCACCACCAAGCCCTATCAATCCCATCTGGCAGAAACAACAGCCTAAGAGGTCAAAGGAAGCACACCCGCCGTCATGGAGAAGATCATGTAAAGGGGCTTTCAAATTTTCCAGTTCTTTCTAGATCTACGTCTGCAAGCTTGTTCCTTGATACGGGTTTGTATGGTTCAAATGATACTAAGTTTGACTTTCAAATTTCTTTCTATTTTTAGTTTGAAGGTTCTCCCCTATGCAGTTTCTGAACCTAGCAGGTTTTTGTTAGAATTATTCTTGAGATTTCCTCCGTGGCCCCCGTGAGTTATTAAGCCTGTAACCTGTGGGTCATCGTTCTATGAAGTGTTGCATACAAAGTTTTCCTTTTTGTACCGACCAGTTACCTCCCACTTATTTTTCAAGCCCAACAGACTGATTTTTTGATCAAAGAGGACGGGTCATCCAGACTCCACAGAACCATCCTCAGATCATCTCCGTAATGTCTCTAGAAGATTTTCGGCTCACCCAAGCAAGTGGTTCATATACAATTCTCTGGCGGTCCTGGGTGGGTGGCCCTGCCACCCCTACTCGGTTCCCTGTAGCCCTGCGTATTGTGTATGGCTGCGGGGTGGGAGGGGGTCAGGGGGTGAGGTGGGAGGTTCACTGCTTCACAAGGCCTTCTCACCGTATCTCACCATTGAGGCTCTGATTTATGGTATTTACTGTTATCATCTGGGATGGGGGTTCCGGGGTGGTTGCATTATGCCTCTATCTGTCATCGAGAAAGCTCCCCCATAAACTTCTCGGTTACAGACAATTTCTCCTAGATTTAGGAGATTGGGCCCTTTTAAGGGCATGGGTTGGGAGGAGTATGGCCCCTCCTTGCCCTAATGCAGTGGTTCTCAACTCCTGTCCTCAGGACCCACCAACAGGCCAGATTTTAAGTATTAGCTTGGGGAGATGCACACTAGAATACTGCAATCAGTGAGCAGCAAATTATATCACCTGTGATGTATTTCAGTTATCATGCAAACCTGGCCTGTTAGTGGGTCCTGAGGACAGGAGTTGAGAACCACTGCCCTAATGGGTTTAACCACTTGAATACAGGACGTTTATACCCCCTTCCTGCCCAGACCAATTTTCAGCTTTCAGCGCTCTCACACTTTGAATCTCAATTACTCTCTCATGCTACACTGCACCCAAACAAAATTTGTGTCATTTTTTTCACACAAATAGAGCTTTCTTTTGGTGGTATTTAAGAAGCTCTGGGTTTTTTATTTTTTGCGATATAATTGAAAAAAGTGCGAAAATTTTGAAAAAAAAACAATTTTTTTTAGTTTCTGTGATAAAATTTTGCAAATAAGTAATTTTTGTCCATAAATTTTGGCCAAAACCTATACTGCTACCTATCTTTGGTAAAAAATAACCCAAATTAGTGTATATTATTTGGTCTGTGTGAAAGTTATAGAGTCTACAAGCTATGGTGCAAATCATTGAAAATTGATCACACCTGATGCACTGATGGCCTATCTCATTTCTTGAGGCCCTGAAATGTCGGGAAAGTACAAATTACCCCTTTTTGAAAAGTAGACATTCCAAGGTATTTAGTAAGAGGCATGGTGAGTTTTTTGAAGTTGTACTTTTTTCCCACAATTCTTTGGAAAATTAAGAAATTATTATTATTATTTTTTTTTGCACAAAATTGTCAAAACAACAAGTTATTTCTCACACACAGCATATGCATACTTCCAATTACACCCCAAAATACATTCTGCTACTGTCCCCGAGTATGGCGATACCACATGTGTGAGACTTTTTCACAGCCTGGCCACATAGAGAGGTCCAACATGCAGGGAGCACCGTCATGCATTCTAGGAGCAGAATTTTCACATCTATTTTCCTAACGACCTATTACACTTTTGAAGGCCCTGGAGCACCAGGACAATGGAATTACCCACAAAATGACCCCATTTTGGAAAGCAAACA